>OZ005740.1:19531319-19652018 GCA_963930735.1 Dioctria linearis
GTTTTATACATTTATTTTTGGTGGAAAAGTACAACGAAAAAGTATATTTCCTTGGAACATAAACTGAGCATGAATGTGCCATCATATAAATTTGAAAAGGAAATAAAATGGAGATTTCGTAATATTTCCAGACTTTGAACATGTTAACAACGGTGCATTTGCTGAAATTAAGAATTCTCCTTCCGGGTTTATATTTCTTCTTTAAGAGCTTTGGGCGGAAGTACTTTCCAAATTTCTTCGACGGAAGATTTTCAGTATTTTTTGTTTTTACATATGTATATACATATGTATGTAGAACGTATAACGGACTGAAAAACTTATAATGCAATTTGCTACTTAGACACTGAGAGAGAGAGAGATACATATGTATCTAACAAACATATGAGTTAGAACAGTCTCGTATCACAAAATTCCTTAATCAAAAATATATATACATAAAACAGAAAAATTTTAAGGCATTTTTAACCCACCAGAAATATTTATTAGAATATGTAGACCAAAAAATATAATTGCCCAACGCATAGTTTGTCTCTACTCTCCCCACTTTCGAGGTATCTTAATATTGAATATTCCGAAATTTGAATTTTTGAAAGATAATATCTCAAGCCATGGAAATTCCGAGCTATCAAAATATCATTTTATCCCACAAATCCGCATTTTTTAGAAAACCAAGAACTGTGTATAATTAAATAATAAAACAAACGGAATTCGGAAAAGATGATTTCGAAAAACGGAATATTCTATGTTTTTGAAATAGTATTATTTTGATAAAATAGGATTTTCTGCAGCCATATTTCATAGCGTTACAAAACCACTAAACAAACTAACTTTTATTGTCCTTCTATAATAAAAATTTGTTGTATCTTTTGATAAACAAAGATTGTGGATAAATGAATATTTCATACACAACCCCAGAAAAATGTTGCCCAGGCACGGGTTGTGATTTTGTTTGGAGTTATCATAAGTAATCCGGGTTTTGAACATTTGGAAATTTGAGCTTTCGAGTTTTTTTTTTTTTTTTTTATATTATTAAGCCAAGCTCAGGGGATACCCTATGATGCAAAGCACAGCGTGGCAGGAAGGAGATAGGGAAAGGATTAAGGGAAATGAGGAGAGCGGCGGAGGTGCCGATGTATGCCGCCCTTAAACTTTCGCAGGTTGTATGCCGGAGGAAGGACAGAAGATGGTAGACTGTTCCACATTCGCACAGTTCGGGATAAGAAAGCATCACGGAATTTTAGTGTACGGCCGAAGGTAATTTGAAGGGTAAAAGGATGAGCGCGGGATGCAGCGCGAGTATTGCGTGCAGGAACTATTCTACAAGGGATCAGACTAGATATTTCATCAGAACATTGACCATGCATATAGCGATAAAGGAGCGAAAGGCATCCAACATTGCGACGGTGCTCGAGCGAGTCGATATGACCAGTAATTGCGACATCGCCAATGAGCTTGCAGGCTCTCTTTTGGACAATATCCAATGAAGCTAAGGCTGTGCGACCAGCCCCGGCCCAGATATGGGAATTGTATTCTATTCTAGGTCTGATGTAGGACTTGTAGAGGAGCGCTATATTTGATGGGCTGAAATATTTCTTACACCTTTTCAAAAAACAAAGACATTTTGATGCTTCTTTGGCAACCGAGAAGATGTGATCTGTCCAGCTTAATTTACTGAAATATTAATGCCAAGAATGCTTAGTGACGGTGAATCAGAAATTAATGCACCATCAAAACGAAACGGGAGTGGTTAAGTGACGGTCTTGTTTTAATGAGATGAGACAGCTTTGGGTCTTAGATGCATTGAATTCGACGCGATTCTCTTTGCCCCAAGCGAGAATATTGTCAAGATCGTTATTCAATGATCTAATCATGCAGTCTCGTTTAACACATGTGGCGTTCCCTCTGGAATCCGCAAGGGTGTCAAGGGGGTATGCGAAAATCAAGGGTACTGTGATTAGCAAAGCTATGGATAGGATTGAAAGTAAGGGAAAGCAGATCATTAATGAAGATTAGAAATAGAGTCGGAGAAATAACAGAGCCCTGGGGGACACCGGCATTAATAGGTTGAGGTTCAGATATAACGCCATCTAATACAACACGTATTTGGCGACTAGATAAAAAACTTTCAATCCATAATAGGAGAGGAGGGGAAAGACCGAGTGCTTTGAGTTTGGTTAAAAGGACTGGATGCCAGACTCTATCAAAGGCCTTTGAAATATCTAGAGCAACGATTTTGGTCTCACCAAAATTGTGAAGACTACGATTCCAATGCTCCGTAAGAAAAGTCAGCAAGTCTCCAGATGAGCGACCGTGCCGGAAGCCGTACTGGCGATCGTTGATGAGCTGATTGGTTTTCCAGATACTTCATTAATTTGGAGTTAATGATAGATTCAAAAACCTTTGAAAGAATCGAAGTGGATTGCAATTGGTCGATAATTTGAGGGTTTGCTACCCTCTCCTTTCTTGGGAATAGGCTGAACGTGAGCTAGTTTCCAAGCAGTTGGAAATTTTCCTGTCGAATAGGACAGGTAGAATAGTTTGCGCAGAGGTTTAGCCAAGGATGAGGCACAGCTTTTAATTAATAGGGGCGAGAAACCCACCAGGGGCTGCGGCTTTAGAGACGTTGATTCCTTTAAGGACCTTGAATACATCTCTCGTACGGATGTGTATTGGCTCTTGTACACATCCTCATGGGGTATGCACGACAGGTGCCTGTGAAGTGGGTGGAAAAAAAGAATTTGATGCGAATCTAGCAGCCAAAAATATTAGCTTTATCCAGGGAGTCAACAACCACTTCACCATTATTAATTAGTGAAGGTAGAGAGGAACTGCTGAAGTTTTTCCTGATGGTTTTGACCAGGGACCAGAAACCTTTACTACCTTTGCGGCTTGCCAAGATTCTTTGTCTAACATTCTGGTCAAAAAGAAATTTTTCTCTCTGGATAATAGACTTGCAGGTGTTCCGTGCAGTCTTGTAGATTTCTTTCAGTTCTGGACAAGGATGCACTTGATAGGCGCGAAAAGCAGACCTCTTTCGCTTTTATAGCGTGGTTGCACTTATCGTTAAACCAAGAGCGATTTTGCTGTTGTTGAGATCTGCTGTAAGAATACGGAATATATTCACGCATGCCTAGACTTAGTATGTTACTAAGTTCTAATGTGCATTTATGAGCATCCCTCGAAGCAAAACAGACCGACCAATCTATATCTCTAAGATACTGATTGAGACTTTCCCAATCAGCGTTCTTATAGTGCCAGAGAAGCCTACTTGTAGGTGTAGAAGTAGGGCGGCGCAGAGTTGAGGTGATAAATTGAGCCGTGGTTAGACAGTGGTCTGAATTACCAAGAGGGGAGCCGACTGAGATGGAATATTTGTCAGGGTGAGATGACAGGAACAAATCTAGTAAATTGGCCCTATCTCCAGCTGCATCAGGGATTCCCGTCGGTGCATCCACTAGCTGATGCAAATTGAAAGATTCACAAAATAGTTTCAACGAATCGGCCCGCAGGACTTGTGGTAGAAGAATGTCTGAGCCACGGTATGTTATGGACATTAAAATCGCCTGCCAGGACGATTTGGGAAGAGGGGGAGGACAGAAAGCAAAATGATCAATATTGTTGGAGATATTGTCAAATGCGGATACCGTGTCGTCATCAGACATATTTGGGCTACGATAAAGGAAGCAAAAGTAGATGATGTGCCTGTGAAGTTTGAACCTAATCCAGATGTAATTAAACTCGGGATTGGCAGAAGGTGGAAAATCTTTTAGAATGGTAAAGGCCACATCATTCCGAACATATATTGCGCTCGTCCCTATGTGGAGAAAAAAGAGGAACTAAGCTGTAACCAGGGACGTGATATTGATTAGAATCAGCATCAGAAATGGCCTTGGTTTCACTTAGCGCAAGAATTGCCGGATTTTTTGATTGAAGGTGGCATTACACCGAGAAACGATTTGCCCCCAATCCGCGAATATTGCAAAATTCTAAAATAAAATTCTGCGTGTTCCAAAGCAACACAAAAAAAAGCAGAAGAAAGAGCGACACACAACAACACAAATATTTATTTAGGGGCAAGCAGCTGCAGTCAACGACACAGCGAGGTAAAAAAAACAGCAATAGTGTTATGCCTATTTGCTGCTTTCAGTACCTCAGACCGTGCAGTTCAATGACCACAGCTGGGGACACCCGTATTGTTGATCAGTGACAAGGTCTAATGACCTTGCACTGATCACTGATGTACATGGGAGATTTGATAAACATAAAGATTTTAAAATTCGGTTGTTTTGACACCGCTTTAGAATATTTTATTTTTATTCATCGGAATTTTAATGGAAGCGTACTAAATTTTTAATTAACACCTGACGATTTTAGCACTAACCTCTATGGATATAATTCATATACGCATGGATTTAATTTTCCTTGATTTCCTGTCTTGTGTAGTACATGCAGGTGAGTTAAAAAATGTGTTAACTCCTCTTATCTTCACTGGTTAGACCAACAAATCCAAATTTGGATATTTCATGTTTAACGCTTTGCAAAACTGCTACGTAAGGTGTAAGAAAACTTTTATTTCCCCTTGTCTTTAACAACAGAGAAAATAGCAAATTTCCTCCGATTTATATGTCGCAACAGTGGTTATAAACGGAGTTGCGTCTTCTCGAATGGATTTAATATGTGGAGCTCCCAAAGAATAAGTTTCAGGAGCTCTCCTCTTTTGACTCTACATTAATGGTTCATGTGATGTAGTACATTATGTCCAATTGCACCTGCATGCAAATGACATGGACTGATTGAGGACTATATCTGTAGAATAAACGATGATCTTTCAGAAATGTTTAGGAAGTCCATTGATAATCAACTATTTTTTAACTCCAATAAATCACAAAATAGAGCTCCCACTCCAATTCTGATCTTAGTATTGAGGATCTTCCCTCAATTATGCCTAATAAAGTGATGCGACTTTATGTAGACTATATAACCAATTTGGTAGTGGAAGTTAATTATCGTTTGAGGTGCTGTGATTATATGAAAACTGTGGTAGGTAAAATTTATAGTGGGCTAACGATACTGTATGTTATCTGCTAATATACTTCCGATTGATTTGCGTTTGTGACAAGTTGGCATACTTTTGGTGCCTATTTTTGCTTATAGTACTTTAATCTACATGAGAGAACACTCGGTTTACAATGGAAACCCTAAAGTTGTTTTCAACGACTTTTGTGTCTTTCAGTTCATATCACACTTTACAGACCATCGATCTTGGATTGTACTCTAAATTCGTAATTAAAAATATTAAATTCTAATGGTTACGCTGATATGAGTCAAAGTTAAGCAAGAGATTATTAAAATAGTTTTCAAATTGTTGCTACCTGTTTTATATATATAAAAACAACTAATTGGACGATTTTTGATAAATAAGTAAATGGGGTTCTCTCGGGTCTAATTCAGGAAAGTTTATATATATATATTTTTTAAATATTTCCACTGCCGACTTGAGTTTTAGTATTCAGCTTGAAAAGGTTTTTTTATTAGCCTCTAAAATGAAAAAAACTAGACCTATTCAATTTGTGAGAAATATATAGGGGAATCTCATCAGGGTTGGCTATAGTTTTGTTCAATCCAGGTACATATTTTGGAAAGGTCTAAAAAAAGGGACACTTTTGCTGCTACATTGGCGAACTTCAACTGCATTTCTCTATTGCATTGTCTGAAGAACGCTTTTTCTGTACTTGTTTGGGCGGATATCTGCCCTTAAACTGCTGTTTTATTGACGGTTTTCTTTGGGGATTGGTCCTGGACGTTTTTTTGGGCCTCTTTGAAGCATAACAATCACGAATTATATGATTAAGTTATCCTGTTAGCTTGTTTTCAAACATGAAGCAACCAAAACATTCACGATTTATTTTTTGAATTTAAATCCTCTGAGTGCACAACACATGCTTTGCGTTCACATTCCAATCACGAAATGTCAGGAGAAGTTCTTTGTCACTGAAAGAAGTTTTTACCGCGTTCGCACATAGGTCGCACTCGCGCTATTTGTCAAAACTAAAAAGAATCGCAGTTGGATGAGATAGACGGCAGCCTAATTCTGATGACATTCCCCCTACGTATGTATCACAAAAAATGCTCATATAGTTTGAAGAAAGTTTCCAGAAATCTACCAGCACAAGAAATTACTTTTCTGTGTAAAAATACTCGTTTTAAATTGTAAAATCCTATAAAAAATTACTTTCTTAATTTATCAAAATTACTATACAAGGCGTGCCGTTTGTAGTCTTGTACTTGAAGGCTATGGATACATGGTCTTTAGCCAAAAAAACAAATTGTATGGGTGGGAAGGGGAATACTAACGGCCGGAACTTGAAGATATTTGAGTATGTTTTTATAGATCATTTTGTAACTTCTGAACTTTACACCTTATGATAATGACTTAAACTTTCTTAGATAGATAATTGTTTTTAGTTAGTTTCTTTTTTATGTAGCTACACTATTTTTATCAAAAACTATCAACAACACCAATTTTTCACATTGGTTTTAAAACGCCCAAAAGCTTAGCTTTATATAAAGCGATTACACTCAATACCGCATATGTAAGCCTTTCTACGTTTTTTGCACTTTTTCTTAAGCATATCCAGCAAAAAAGTGTTAAAGTTTTTGAGTTTTGGGAATGAGCTTTTTATACTGGATCTGCAAAAAACTCAGAAAAGGTTACATTTTCGGTACAGTGTGTGAAAGGTCGTTTTAAAGCTAAGTTTTTGGGCCTCTTAAATCCAAAATTAAAAATTGGTATTGATGACGTAGTTTATCATAAAAATAGTAGTTAACTAAAAAGAGAACTGATCTAAAATTCCAAAATTTTTTGTTTGTTAAATTATGGTTTTAAAACGGAGAAGAGGAGGGGAAACATTTATAAACGAGTTGATAGGTCTAACGATCCAAAGTCTAACAAACCTTGTAACGTCAGAAGTTACAGGGAGATATATAAAATCTTATCCAAGTAAATACCATTATCTCGGAAACCATTCAGATTACCCTTCTGCCACTCGCACAATTTATTGCTTGTCTGGGCATCACCTATCCATAGGGTGCAAGACTACATATGGGACACCGTGTATTTACGCTACAAAAGCGTAAGAATTAACAATTACTTTTCGGTATAAATTTTCTATCAAATTAATGTATAAATTATTCAGTAATTAATTTCTGAATATATATATTTTTTAGTAAATTAAAACATTGTGAATAGAAAAGAATAGAATGGAGTTACAGAAATTATAAAGTTAACTTACCGATCGTCGATCAATTCCTAAATTATTGGATGCTTGGCATGTGCAGTTTTTTAAATCGTTGTCAGTTACATTTCATATGATTAGGCTGTATCTGTTTCCACGATTCTGTAAAAAGGAAATTAAATTCGTTCTTTTTTAGTTGGCAAAGAATTGAGTAAGCAATGGGTGAGAATTGAGTAGATGATAGAAATCCAGGAAATTATCTGAATTTCAATATAAACAATTTTAAAGGATAAACCCCATATACAATTATCAACGAGAATTTTTCAACATATATTTCTAAAATATTAATTCAAGTAGGTAACACATACTATCCGAATTCCAATAATATGTAGCTATGAGAATATTTTTCGAGATTCCAGCTATACAGTTCCCGGTGGCATACCATACATATTGCTACGTGCCACAAAGTGAATCAAGCGACATCTGTTGGGAATGCAAGCAACTTTAGGTTAGTGTCATCTTAGTAAACTTTGGGTTCGGAGAACGGAATATTCCAATATTTGATGGACAAAATTCGTGGCATATTTTCAAGAGACAATTCGAGGCTGCTTCCGAAGTAAACGGATGGAATGATGCAGACAAAGCTACAGCTCTGGTATTAGCAATTCGAGGTTGTGCATCAGAGCTATTACAAACTATACCGATAGAAAGCCAACGTGATTATACTTCACTAGTACAGGCGATAGAATTACGTTATGGAGAGTTATGGAGTTACGCAACAGGACTCAAAAGCATGGCGAGTCACTACAACAACTACAGGCTGATGTGGAAAGATTAGCTTATCTTTCGTACTCTAGCGTAAATGCAGATTTCCTTAATGAAGTGGCAACAGAAGCATTTGTGAACGCTATTGCAGATCAAAATTTACAACAAGCGTTAAGGCTAGCAGGAATGAAATCAAGAGCAGAAGCACTAGCCTATGCACTAGCATATGAATCTGCCAGGCAAGCTTCTCGAAGCGCAGTACGAGTGAGAGAAGTTTCGGTGGAGGAATGTACTTGTAACAGAATGCAGTCATCACAGAGCAATTGTAATAGACTGGGACACACCCAAAGGGACTGCAGAAAACGCAGACGAATGGAAGCGCCAGAAGAAGGGCAGCGATATCGAGCTGGACAAAGATATCGAGCTGGGCAGCAGACTCACAGCAGAATACCGTCATCAGAGACTACTCCTTCGCGTGGTGTCATTCGATGCTGGAAATGTAGTAGACTGGGAAACCTGCAAAACGACTGTAGGAAACGAGGACGAATGCAAACAACAGGAAGAAGGGAGAAGAAGGCAAGCCAGAGAGCAAACTTTCCGTGGAGAGACTAGACCTGCAACCTCATGACTTTGAAATCCCATACCGCAAAGGACGTATCCACGGAAATGCAGAAGCTTTTTCACAACGTCCATGCAATCCTGAATGGAAACATTGCGGACGGATGGAAAAAAAAGATGACGATGACTACAATGATGATAACGAAAGTCGAAAGAAGAAAGGAAAGAAATCCAAGAGCGAGAACAATGAAAGAAAGAAAAAGACGAAAAATAAAGGGTCTAGAGATGCTGATAATGATGATGATAAGGGTATAATGAAGGTCGGAAAAGGTAAAGACAAAGGTTCTGACGATGATGATAATTAGAAGCGCAAAGGCGGCAATGAAAAGGATGACAGCAGCAATCAAAGGGGCAAAAAATTTGAGGACAAAGGAATCAAAGATAAAAAACGAAAGAAAAAATCAAAGCATGGAAGAGTGTTTCAACAGAACATTAATCAAACATCTCAGGAAGGTCTTCAACTACAATCAGGGCGATTCGGCTCGACATATTCCTATATTTCTAATGGCTTATATATCATCTGTTTACAATATGACCAGACAAAGCCCATCTAAGGTCATTTTTGGAAAGGAAATGCGCTTACCTAGCGGCCTCAACTTTGGTATACCCAAAGGCGAACAAAAGTTACCAGAAGACTACGTAACAAAGCTCAGACAATGATTAGCTGATGTGAACGATGTTACGTCGTGCGTGCGTGCCGTGCTCCTGGAGAGAGCACACAGCTTTTATAGTTAAACAAACTCCTTTCCTTTCACTTGATTATTTATTTTCGACACAAAATCTTTTTATTAACAAATTTTGAATCTTATTATTCGATTCGAGTCACTTGACAAAATTTTTTTTAGACACAAAAATCTTTTGGTTACAAATTTCAATTTAGAAGCAAATATCTTTATTCCAGTACAACTCTCGGCGGATTTCAAAAAACGACTCGCCGTGGTTTGGGCTTGATGGCCCCAGGTACCCACGATCACTTTTTTAAAAGCTTTTTTATCTTATTGTTTTATTGCTTTCTCACGACGTTGAAAAAACGTACGTGAGAAAATGCAAAAAACTTTGGTAGCAATGCATATGCATGACAGCAAAACTGTAATCTGATATGCACTTGTGCGCCCGTCTTGAAATATTAATTTTAAGCGGGCGAGAATAATTGTAATAATTGTATGTATGTATGTACATACAATTAGATTACAAATTGAATAATATACGTATACAAAAAGAGAAAAGAAGAAGACACTGTACGTAGGTAAGTGTGCAGTGCATATCGTGGGAATGAAATGCATGCCTGATAACAAAATGCAATTTATGCTAAATTGCATTTTGTTATGATATGGAAATGCATTTTTAAATGCATTTTAAATTTCAAATGAAATTTTAAATTAAATAACTTTTCATTTTCAGGGTCATTTATGTGATACATCAATATATTGTATAGGGCAATATATTGATGTATTGACCTAATGGTTGTGATTCGGGGCATAGGTACCTGAGTCACAACATCCCTCCCCCCTGGGGAAAAGAAAGTTTTATTCTTTTGAGAAGAAAACTTTCTTTCTAACATATGCAGAATTTCAATACTTACAGGAAATTTTAATATATCATAATCTTATAGCAAAAATTGATCAAAATATGTACATATATTGTTTGTATATTGTTAGTTATACTAGTTAATTACTACGTATAGGAAAAGAAGAGAAGAAGGAATACCTCGTTATAGAAGGAGTTGTGCTAACAATAATATATGTTGCATATTTTACATATAATTCTTTGTAAATTTATGTCTTATATGGTAATTCTTATTATTCCCCTTTTTTTTTTTTTATCTATATATATATATTACGAGTATCGGAGGAAGATTTGAGAAAGGAAAAAAAAACAATAAAACTTGAAGGGAATGTATCGGGCATCAACTTGCTGACGGTTCTATGTTGATTTGATTAGGATTGTATATGGGGAGAGAGAAAGGAAAAAAAAATCGTTTAATTGTTGTGATAAGAAAGATTCGTTCACCGTTGTTCGTGTGAGTAGGTTTAAGAGAAATGTATTCATTTTACTGTGCTGTGGGATTCGTTTGATGATTTCTTTTTTGTTTTTTTTTTTTTGTTTATATATATATAAGAATTGTTTACGGTGCAAATTTCGCGATATAATCTAATTATCAAAGTTTGGAGTGCGGTCACTCGCAAGATGTTTTTCGCCGTGTACGTTTCGCGTCGGCCGTACGAAGCCCCACAGGATTACGTTGTGGTGATCTCCGGGATATACGTTGACTCAATTTGGGCTCGCTGGAGGGGGCCCATTCGGTTGAATTTTGTCTGCCCGGGAAGGGATGCTATTCCGATTTGGGGGGCAGAACCCCGCGCGGGCCAGTATTATTCCGTGGACTTTTCGCTGTGGCCCGACTATAATATGTCGTTTGCAGCTTTAGGTGAGTTTTTGTGGTATTGTAATTTGGACTTTTCTTTATTGGCCATGGCTATGTCTTTAGCTATTTTGAAGCTGTGTTGTAGACGCGCTTTCAGCTCGTTTGCATAATTATCGTAATTATAGCAAACTGCTGGTGATGATTTCAAATTGTTTGGGATTTCGGCTGGGAATCCGTATAGGAGTTTGCGTGGAGTATAATTAGTACTCGAATGAGGGGTGGTATTGTATACAAACATGGCATATGGGATCCATGTATCCCAGTCTTGTGGATCTTTTGCCACATAAGATCGGAGATATTCAGCTAAAGTTCTGTGGCTCCTCTCCAATGCACCGTTAGTCTGAGGGTGATATGGAGTAGTTTTGAGCCTTTTAATCTTCAGCAGTTTTGACACCTCGGCGAACATGCCACTTATGAGGTTGGAACCTTGATCTGTTAGGATACTTTCTGGAATACCATGTCGACAAACTATTGTTGTCGTGAAGGCTTCCGCTAATGTCTTAGACTTGGTGTCGACTATGGGAATAGCCTCAGAAAATTTTGAAAGGTCATCTTGGAATGTAAGGAGATATTTGTTTCCAGAATGAGAAATTGGGAGAGGTCCTACAACATCTAGGTACACTCTTTCGAACGGTTTGGAGCTTATGCTCGAGATTTTCATTGGAATTTTTGGATTTCTGGATACTTTGTTTATTTGACAAAGTTTACATTTCCTTACGTACTTTATTATATCGTCTGACATGCCAGGCCAGTAGAACTGTTTTTTAATTCTTTTGATAGTACGGGAAACGCCTTGATGGCCTCCCGTCGGTAGTGAATGAAAATCCTTTAAGATCTGCTCGATCTCATTGCTGTCGGATAAATATTTAATTGAATCCTGATGGAGTTTGATGTTTATTTGCTGATTAGCGAAGATCTGGGTAAAAGCGTTTTTAATAATTATTAGATTCTGTGGATCTAATATAGGGAAGGAGATATTTATTTGTTTTAACTGATTTGCTTCTGTGTATGAGCAAATCTCAGTTAAAATTTTCTCAAGGTCCAATCTATCTCTTTGTGATCGAAAAGGTAAATTAATTTTTGAAATAATTACTGTTGACTCTTTTCTCTTGAAGAAGTTCAGTTCATTTTCTAAAAGTGGAGATTTATCTGAAAATTTAAGTTTCGAATCCAACACTCTTTCAAGTTCTGTATCTTGCATTGGCAAGATGAAAAATTTAGGATTCGCATTTTTAGTCAGTAGGAGGGGAAAATTAGTCTCAGTTATTGTAACTGCGGAATTGCTCACTTGTGATGGAGCTGGATTTTGATTAATTACACTCGTGTTGGGAGTATTCAAATTCGCCTGAGCTCTGGCTTGAATCCTTGTTACCACATTTACGCTAGTGGTAGGTTCTGCGAACTTTTCGTTGCTTTCTGGAATGGCTCTACTGAGAGCATCTGCATTTGTGTTGAGCTTGCCTGATTTATGGACTATTTTGTAGTCATATTCCTCAAGACGTATTCTCCATCTCATCAGTCTTGAGGAGTGATCCTTCAGATTCATGAGCCATACTAATGGTTTATGGTCAGTTATAATTGTAAACTGTCTGCCATAAACGTATGGTCTGAATTGCTCAACTGCGAAAACTATTGCCAAGAGCTCTTTCTCTATTGTTGAGTAACGAGTCTCTGCACCATTGAGAACTCGACTCACATAGGCGATTGGATGATCTTCTTGATCATCAACTTGTGAAAGTACTGCTCCGATGGCGTAGTCACTGGCATCAGAGGTGACAAAAAATTGCTTGTCGAAGTCGGGATATGATAAAATTGGTGCTGAAATTAATTTGTTGCGTAATTCGCAAAATGCTTCGTCGCAGATTGCGTCAAACTTGAAAGGAGTATCTTTTTTCAAAAGACTTGTAAGAGGTTTCGCAATCTTTGAAAAATTTGGTATAAAGCGGCGATAATAGCCGACAAAACCAAGGAAGGCTTTAATATCTTTTTCCTTCCTGGGTCTGGGGTATGACTGAACTGACTTAATTTTCGCTGGGTCAGGTTTGACTCCATTTCCTGTAATTATGTGCCCTAAATACATAATTTCCTTTCTTAGGAAATGGCACTTGTCTGGTTGGAGTTTCAGATTAAAATTTCGGAGACGGCTAAATACTGCTGTGAGTCTTGTGTTGTGATCTTTTAGATTGTATCCATGAACTACAATATCGTCCATGTATACGAAGCAATATATGCCTTGAAGGCCAGATAAAACATTATTCATGGCTCGTTGAAAGGTTGCAGGGGCGCCTTTTAAACCAAATGGCATGCGATTGTATTCGTAGTGGCCATAGGGTGTGCTAAAGGCGGTTTTCTCCCTGTCCTTCGAGTCCATCTTTATCTGGTGAAATCCACTGGCTAGGTCGAGTGTGGTGAAATATTTCGACTTCCCCAACTGGTCTAATATATCAGTGATATTAGGCAGTGGGTATGCATCGCCAATAGTAATGTCGTTAATACGACGAAAATCTACCACAACTCGCCACTTTTTATTTCCATTCTCATCTGGTTTTTTAGGAACCAGGAGAAGTGGAGAATTCCAGGGACTATGGGAAGGTTTTATAATATCAGACTGCAGCATTTCTTGTATCTGCCGGTTTATTTCAGTTCGGCTTGCCTCAGGAAGTCTATAAGGCTTGGTGTAAATGGGCGGTTTATCTTGGAGGGTCTCGATTTTGTGGGTAATCGCATCTGTATATGAAAGGAAATCCCCTTCTATGAAGAAGAGATCGTTGAATTCCCTACAGATATCGCGAATACTCCCGGACTCTTCTGAATTACAGTGATCCAATTTTATAAGGTTTTGCAGTTTTCTTATTCTGCCCTTAATTGGATCTCTGTTTGAGTCTGTAGAGATGACTACAAAGTCGTCCAAGTCTTGGTATACTGGGTTCACCTCGTAAGGGCCCAGATCGGCGTCCTCCTCATTTGTATTGAGGATTAGGACTTTTGCCATACCATTGACTGGTTCGACGATCGAGTTTCCAAGAAATAAGCCTGGCCTTATTTCCTTCTTGAAACAGACCGATTCATCTTGAAGAGAAGGAGTTGGAATTTCAATGATGAATTCTGATCGAGCCGGAATTTTAATTTTGTTTAATTTATCCGATTCTTTCTGATGTTTGTTAGGAAGGAGATATGATTCCAACTTTTGTGGAATTATGAAGGAGTTATTCGATGATTCCGACTCGATAGAATTTGAAGAAGTTAAACATTTATTGAGATTCCTTGACTTCTTTTTTGATTTATTACTAGACTTCACATTTTGTGAAGTGCTAGATGATGGAGATAGATTTTTGTTTGATGCAGCCTTTTGTGCGGCTGTAGATGGGGATAGATTGTCGTTATTATTTAGTTCCATTTGGGTTGGAACTACTGATGGTGATATTTTTATTTTGGAATTACCTTTGGGCTTCACTTCCTGTGAAGCATTGGATGGAGATAGATTGTTATTATTTTTTCGCTTCACTTCTTGTGAAGCATTTGATGGAGATTGATTTACATTGCTTTGCGAAACAATTGATGGAGATAAATTTTTATAATTTTGTTTGTTGGAGAATGTTATCTCCGTATACAGTAAACTTTTAGTATGAGACCTCTTTTCTGGGTCTTCGCTTTTCAAATAAACATATGGGTAATTTGAATAGTATTCCTCATACGGATAAAATTCATTTGAATCGTTAGTTTCTAGAGAAATGTATTTATTTTTGTAATTGATACTAGCATTGTATCGAGATAGAAAGTCGTGACCAAGCAGGCCATCGTATGAGAGGATGGAGTTATTTCCCACTATTTGAAATGGGTGTTCTAAGATGGAGATATTTTGCTCAGATTCCAGAGATAATTTTGCGAATATTAGTCCTTCTGTACAAGTGGACTCAGTAAACAATGTATTTATATTACAGACAGCATCTCTGTAGCAGATACTGTCTGGCTTTAATGGATGGGGTTTAATTAAACTGATCTCTGCTCCCGTATCAATTAAAAATGTGAGTTTTGGAGCAGAGCAGATATCGATGGACAAGGAAAGAGTTAGCGAATTTTTATTTATTTGGACAGGGATTTGAATTAATTTGTTTTTGTCTAATTTCCTGTCGATATTGTTTCGGGACTCCTGTGAACTTGTGCCTTTGTTTGTATCTGCGAGAGGTTGCCGAAATTTACCTCCCGCTGCTTCCAGTTTCCCTGCCTGGATGCCGATGAACTTCTATTATTTTTCCTCATTGGAGATGGTGATCTTTTTGCCGAGACGTTTGCGTTGTTGTATCTCGGCGGTGGAGCTCGATTTTCTCGGATTACCGGCTGTTGCCAGTCCCTGTTTTGTGGCTGTCTCTCAGCCGTGTTCGTTCGCGGAGTATCGCTTACCTTTTGAAAATTATTTCGATTTCCTTGGCTGCTATTAAGACGATTATTATTTGCAGCTCTAGTCCTGCATTCCTCGAGTGTATGTCCCGTCCGATGACAATATCGACAAGATGGAACCTGTGACGGAGATGTAACCTTATTGTAATCTGTAGGACGTTGTTGTAATTGCGAATTAATTCTTGGAATTGTGTTAAAATTTTGCGTTGAGCGTTGTATGACTGGGCATTTTGAAACAGCATGCCCCAGTCTACCACATTTAAAACAAAGTAGATTTGAATTGCTATTCTGTTGAAAGGGATATTGATTTACCTTGTTATTTGCTTGAAAATTAGGTTGCCTTTGCTCTATACGTGATGAGTGATCTAGAATATTTGACCTTAGTGAAGCGAAGGATTTATCAGGATGAACTTTAGCTAAAGTCTGTAATTGTGGATTGGATAATCCGTCTTCAATTGCCCTTACAGCCTGACTCTCATTATCTTTTAATAATGATTTTAGTAGTACTTTATCCGTTGTGTAAGAGTGCGTTGCCTCATTTAATTTGGATAGTGTTGCATTTAGTCTTTGAAGGAAGTCTTTTACACTTTCCTCTCTACTTTGTCTCGAATTACTTAATTGAGACTGTAAGGTGGATCTAGGAGTTTTAACTTCAAAAGTTTGAGTCAATATCAATTTTAGATCAGGCCACTCTGATATCTCATTGTATCTATATACATCATATGCCTCTGCAGATAATTTACTCCTTATTAAGCTAAGGAGGGAGTGTTTTTCGTTCACCGTCGATGCCGTCGCGTATGTATCATCACAACTGGAGATAAATTTGTGGAGATCTTTCGGATTTCCACTGAAATTGGGGATGAGCGATCTAGCTTCTGATAGGAAGGAGGTAGATTGGTCTCTAAAGGAGACATTACTATGATTTTCCCTGAAATTAGTTGTATTATTTGTTAAGTTTTGGGATCTTGAGTCCAAGTGTTCTTGGAGCGCAATTATAGTGTCTGTGTATGATGTTTCTATATCGGCGTAAACATCATTTTTAAAATAGTCATTTTCGAGGTCGTTGGGGCTGGTATATGAAATTAATTCATTGTGCGTTGCCTCGAAATCATCCCAGTATTTGTTCAATGAATTTATCTTTTGTGTCAGATATGTCTGTGTTGTAGTCGATAATGAATTAAAGTTGATCGATTGTATAATTCGCGATATTGACTTTTGCCTATGATCCTGCAACCTAAACCTTACTGAATTAGATTGATTATTGTCTGTGTTGTCTTGATTATCAGCTGCAGTTGTTTTTTGTGAAGTTTTTGGAAGTGGAATGTAAAACGGGTTATTTGTGCGCTCTGTATGGAGTGAAATGGATTTTAACCTATCAGACAGAGTTGCCTTGGTAAGGTTGTACCAGTCCTCTGTTTTGTCATAACATGACTGTTTATAATAATCATGAGATTCATCGAAATCTTCATGATCTTGAATAAGGGTTTCCGTTTTTTCGAATGAAGCCCACAAGTCTTCCAATCTTTGAAGTTTTTCGTAAGTAAAATCCGAAGTCCTTTTTCCTTTATTAGCTTTGTGATATTCGGCCAAGATTTGTCTAACTTCTGCGGTTCTTTGGACCTGAGACAAGCAAAGCTCGTCGAATGTTTTGTTTTCGTTTGTCATGTTTTGTTGAGCAGTAAAAATCCGAGAATTAGGTTGAAATTTAGTATGAAATTTATTCAAATTGGGAGAAATTAGGTATATGTTTACGTATTTTTTTTGTAAAGAAACAAAATTTTAAGGAAAATCTGAGAGTTGTGCGCGAAAATAAATAAAAACACTTGCTTGTTAATTATAATTGACTTTGTATATATATATGTAGCAGCTGCCAAGCAGCAGATCAATTGATGGGATCGGAGAATATTGGGATCAAGTTTGTTAAATTTTGTAAAAAAAAAAAATTTAGAAGACGTGGGAAAATTTTATGGAACAGAGAGGATAGGAGAAACACATGCAAAAATTGACTAATACTCTCAACAATTTGAAACAGGCAGTAAGCTATTTATATGTGAATATTTTTGTTAAAAAGAAAACTGGAAATTGAATTTGTATTTACATAAATTTTAAAATAAATTCGGGAATAGGAACTATTTCTGGAACACTCTTTCCAATCAAAATCTCTCCGCTGAACGATAGCCTTACAAAATTCTATCGCAGGGGACAGATTGTTGATTTTTCGAAGTCCTCTGACCAGCAAGCTCACGAGGTCTTACCGCAGAGGTCGCTTCATGGAAGGGTGGAAGGTGATAATTGGATAAAATGATACAATTATCTATATTAAATCGAGTTAAGCCGGGGAAATTTTGCACTGTTTCTTACGAAAAAAAAAAAGGAAATCACTTATATATGTGGAAAATATTGTTTGCACTAAATTGTTCTTATGGGGTATAAATGACTGGATAATAACAATAATATATATATATTTATAATATGGGTAAAAATACGGATAAAATAAACAGCTTTTCACGCTACCTTTAACTTTATCCAATATTGTTATAGTTGCTAGTATATTTGTTTTGTTGATGTTGATGTCAGTACGTCGCGCGTCCGGGGCGACGATTTCTAGGAGATTTAGAGTTGGGCTAAAGATGTTGCTGTTGTATGTTGTGCGTAGGTGTTGGATGACAATGGTATGGTGATGACGATATCCAGATGTCTTCCTTCTTTGGCACGTCTTTGTGAGGCAGGGATGAAGCCTCCTTGGGTCCCACGTTGAGCGCTCTGGCGCTTAAACTTTAAATTTCCTCTAAGTACCCTTGTTGGGTACCCGGGTTTATTTTTTTTTTTTTTATTATTATTATTATTAAATTTTTTCTTTTTATTTTATTATTTATAGGCACTGATTTTTCGGGTAGGTACACCGCTGCCACCAGTATGTTACGTCGTGCGTGCGTGCCGTGCTCCTGGAGAGAGCACACAGCTTTTATAGTTAAACAAACTCCTTTCCTTTCACTTGATTATTTATTTTCGACACAAAATTTTTTTATTAACAAATTTTGAATCTTATTATTCGATTCGAGTCACCTGATAAAATTATTTTAGACACAAAATCTTTTTATTAACAAATTTTAATTCTTATTATTCGATTCGAGTCACTTGACAAAATTTTTTTTAGACACAAAAATCTTTTGGTTACAAATTTCAATTTAGAAGCAAATATCTTTATTCCAGTACAACTCTCGGCGGATTTCAAAAAACGACTCGCCGTGGTTTGGGCTTGATGGCCCCAGGTACCCACGATCACTTTTTTAAAAGCTTTTTTATCTTATTGTTTTATTGCTTTCTCACGACGTTGAAAAAACGTACGTGAGAAAATGCAAAAAACTTTGGTAGCAATGCATATGCATGACAGCAAAACTGTAATCTGATATGCACTTGTGCGCCCGTCTTGAAATATTAATTTTAAGCGGGCGAGAATAATTGTAATAATTGTATGTATGTATGTACATACAATTAGATTACAAATTGAATAATATACGTATACAAAAAGAGAAAAGAAGAAGACACTGTACGTAGGTAAGTGTGCAGTGCATATCGTGGGAATGAAATGCATGCCTGATAACAAAATGCAATTTATGCTAAATTGCATTTTGTTATGATATGGAAATGCATTTTTAAATGCATTTTAAATTTCAAATGAAATTTTAAATTAAATAACTTTTCATTTTCAGGGTCATTTATGTGATACATCAATATATTGTATAGGGCAATATATTGATGTATTGACCTAATGGTTGTGATTCGGGGCATAGGTACCTGAGTCACAACAACGAGGCCACGATACGTTCTCCAAAGTTATCACAACACTGGGAGAGACCGTATGCAGTTAAAACTAAAATTAATAACATGTCATACAAGAATCAGCGCGGTACAAGATGCTAAAGAAAAAATCGTTCATCAAGATCGCTTGGGTCAATACGGAGAGCACCAAGACCGTGGACCATCTGTTGTGCGGGACGAACAAATTTTAAGAAGGGGGCAGTGTTACGTGCCACAAAGTGAATCAAGCGACATCTGTTGTGAATGGAAGCAACTTTAGGTTAGTGTTATCTTAGTAAACTTTGAGTTCGGAGACCGGAATATTCAGGCAGGTTCTAGGATAATTCGTAGAGTATAAATACGGCGCTCTGACAGCTAGGAGGCAGAGTATTATTTCAGACAGCGAAGTGAACGAAGTAAACTATTTGGATTGCGATAATTAGAAGTACAGTACTAGCGATAAATAAAGAGTTGATTTGATAATTATTTGCGAATTTGTGAGAGTAAACAGTAAAGTTAAATAAAGAAAGAACTTTTGAATTATATCTGAAATATTGTGTTTTAAATAACGAACTAAGCCCACGCTCGTAACAATATGGTCTTTAAAACAATGAATTACCTGCTGGGAATGTTGTTGCGTGGTTCCTAATTTAGTTATATCCTTGTACCAAATAACATGGGGCAATGGCTCTGCGTGTACTAAGCATGTTAATTTATCTTCGAATCTAACACCAGTGTGCACAAACGGTTGCTCTACTTCAATCTCTGGCAGTCTGTAAAATACCCAAGTGAATTTTTCCATACTCATCAGTTGTTTTGCTCTGTGTGCAATTTTAGGAAACTAAGCTTTACTGAAAGGAAACTTAATGGAGACACTAAAAAATTTGTTGCTTCCTTGCTGTTGCTACTGCTGTTACTGTATAACCTCTCCATAAACATATATCTATAACTATACTACTAGCAATTTTACTGATTACTGTGGGGGTACAATATGCATTGTAAATTTTGTAACTACACTCTCCTCAAGGTTGCACAGTTTATGGAAATATGTATAGGGCTGTGAATAAAATACACAGTCTCTAAACAAAACAATATTTCTTTTAATTTTATTCAGAAGTTAATGCCGTGCAGCATGTGCTTTGGAAAGTTATTGCAAAATTTTGCAAGAAGAAAGGAAACTTAAATTATTATTATATGGGTAGAAAGAAAGAAGGATGAGGAGTATTTTACTAAAAGACAATAGTTCATATAATCGCATTGAATTTTTCGAAGTGTGTATATAGCAAGATAAACTATAAAGGTAATATAGACATCTAAAATTAATTTCGTTTTTTTTGTACTCGCTTACATGTATTCTGTTTATGGGTTTCTCGGCAACTATACTCCTAAGCTTTCTACGGGCTTCCAAAGGAGGAGTACTATAATTTTAATATAAATAGAAACGTGTTATTGGTAATTAGAAATATTTTGTTTTCAGCATAACAATATTTTCAACGATTCTCTGATCTACAATCTTCAGCTCTCAGCATGACTTTACTTTTATTTGGGTCCAACCTTCCATTTCTACAGATTGAGGTAGTCTAATTCGTGGCTTTTTGGATCTCATACGACTGAAATTAATAGCGAGCTGCATGATCTTATAGAGCTCTCTTGTTAATCTCTAACCAATTTATATTACAAATTTCTTTCATTAATTCTATCCCGCCTTGAAAAGTAAGTTAGTCCATAGAAGTTTGTGTTGGTCAATGATAATTTTCCAAATAGCGGATATTTAAGATTCTCTAAAGATAATCGTTGACAAAACCTTACAGTTTATATGATATTTGGTAGATCTTTAATGTTGAATAGCCCCGTACCAATAGAACTCATCAGCATAGTCTGAGTGTCAGTCAGACGTGTTCTTAATAACTTTCATAGTTATATAGTATATGGCTATAAATCCATATTGAATTGATCGCTTCCATTATATACACGATTTTATAATTGTAAGCATGATCACTTAGTCATCGCATTCTAAGGAAGATATATTTAAGATTTTATGACGCACACAAAATGGTTTCTCCATTAGCATCAACACAATTGATTAATTAGTAGCAAAGGATCCGTTCGTGCCTCTTACAAGGTCTTGAGTTGATATGAAGTAAGGTTGCATTTGGTGTAAAATAAAATAAATAAAAATTCCATGAATATAACATCAAAGAAAATTTTGGAAATGTGTAATGAAGTTGTTTTGAGACTTTTGCACAAAGGGGACCTGGATGGTGATTCTTATCTTTTGTCGTACTTTTATGTCAAAATATACGTCTAAATGAAATGAACATTTCTACTGATTTTTTCGTGTATTTGTTCAGTTCAGCAAACCTTGGATTACGTAAAATGAACTGAAGGACACTTCTTATAACAATTTCAAAATGTTATTTCGATTTTAAGCACTTGTATTGCTCTAATTAGGTGTAGGATATTCATTTATCACAGTACACAATTTTTGTCACAATCTCGGAAACAGTTGACTAATTTTCCGTTCTATTATGTGTGTATTCTGTCATTAATAAAATGCAAATTCATTTTAGTCTATGTGGTGGTTGATAAAAAGGAGCAATAAAAATGAATATGGTGAATATAAAAATACGTAAAATTTCAGGTGAAATGTCAAAATATGTGACTAAAAAATACGCCTAAACTACGACAAAGAGATCAGAATCAGCCCCCCCCCCCTCCACCCCTGGGGTTGTACACAGGTGGTGATTCTGATCCTTTATCGTAGTTTAGTTACATATATTGACATTTCACAGCAAATTTGTCGTACATTTGTGTTTATCTTATTCATTTTAATTAATCCTTTTCGTCAAAAACAAAATCAACTAAATAATTTGCAATGTGTAAACGTCGGAATATAGTCTAAAAATACAACAAATTAGTCAACTGCTTCCCAGATTGCGACTTAAATTATAAACTATTGTAAACGGTCGTTCTACACCAAATTAGAGCATAAATTCGAAATCAGTGCTTAAATTTGAAATAATATTTTTCAATTTGTAATACGAAGTGTCATTTTCAGTTCGTTCTACGTAATGCAAGGCTTTCTGAGCTAAATAATAACACAAAAAAAAGCAGTGGAAAAGTTTATTTCATTCTGTCGTATATTCTGACATTAAAGTACAAAAAATCAGAATCACCTCCAGATATCAAAATTACAGATTCCAAGTCACATATATTACATAGTTCAAAATCTTAGAAGTAGTCCCGAAATATATATATAAAAAATTTGGGACTTTGTACTCAACGATTTCGTGACGACTAAGTAATTTGAAAATCAGTAATGTGCGCGCAACGCATCCATCCCAAAATGTTTTAACTTTTTCTAAAGAATTGAAGGCGATGAAGATGCAGATTCTGGAATATAAGTTTTTCAGCGACGTTAAATAAGGAAATACTGGAGAATAAAATTGCAAATTATATATGTAGAACCGCAGAATACAAAATCCTTGAACTTAAACTTGTGGATTAAGAATTTGGGTAAAATTATAGTTTCCAGTCCGAGATTAGATTCTGCAATCAAATCAGATTTTGGTACATAACTCTGTATGAGGAGGATTCACAACTTGAATCGCAGATTTATTTAAACCAAGAGCAAATAAGTTCAACACAAGAGCAAATAAGTTTAACCCAAGAGCAAATAAATTTCAACCTAAATACTTCATAAGACATTTTAATACAAAAGCATTCAATTTCAATTCTAATCAAATATTTAGTAATGGAGTTTCGGTGGGATGACTGCGGATAGCTCGTCGGAGCAGGGTTTCTTCAAAATGAAACTCCTTCAGTTACAATATAAATAAAATATTTCTTTATTTGAAAAAAAATAGCCTACTAGTTACACAGCTAACTTAATTTAGTTATATTTATCACCTATACTAGAGACCATGTAGTGGTAAGGGGAACTTCACACGGCTTACCACTATGCTAATAATTCTAAATTCAACATTTTAATAACCTGAGAGGGAGACGGTGACATATGAAGAAAATATTCGATGAAGGACAGATGGTACGGGGAATGATCACACGCCGTACCAATTAAGTGTTAAGGCGGGATGGTTCACGCTAACCTTAACACAACAGATGAGGACGGATGGTACGGGAAAAAATCACACGACGTACCAAGGAGATGTTAAGGCGGGATGGTTCACGCTAACCTTAACACCACGGATGAGGACGGATGGTACGGGGAAAACACACGACGTACCAAGAAGATGTTAAGGCGGGATGGTTCACACTAACCTTAACGCCACGGATGAGGACGGATGGTACGGGGGAAAATCACACGACGTACCAAGGATGTGTTAAGGCGAGATGGTTCACGCTAACCTTAACACATCGGATGAGGACGAGGATGGATGGTACGGGGAAAATCACACGACGTACCAAAGAAATGTTAAGGCGGGATGGTTCACGCTAACCTGAACACAACGGATGGGGATGAGGACGGATGGTACTGGGAAAGTCACACGACGTACCAAGAAAATGTTAAGGCGGGATGGTACACGCTAACCTTAACACTACGGATGAGGACGGATGGTACGGGGGAAAATCGCACGACGTACCAAGGAAGTGTTAAGGCGGGATGGTTCACGCTAACCTTAACACCAGGGATGAGAACGGATGTTTTAAGAAAATGCACTGGGATTATTCACACGGCGTGCAAGGGTTTACTAGTGTGGGAATTTCGCGCTCCACTAGCCACCCAGTAAAATGTCTGATCACCTAACTCGTCGAGCTCGCTGACCAGACTGATTTCTGTGGGCGAATGGCGCGCTTTATATAGCCCGGTGTCAGAGCTTCTCAGTGGCTGAGTGCCTTTTGCTTCTACTGGCGTAAGTATAAAAGAGCTTGCAAGCTCTTTTGAAAAGCTTTTCTTGTACTTGACTAGTACATGTGCTGGCGTGCTGATCGTGCAGCTTGTGACTATGGCAGCTTGTTAACATGCTCCAGTGGCGTGGTTACTTGAACTTAAGTTCAAGTTTTAATTAAATAACCCAGTGGCGGCCAAAAATAATTTAATTCGGTTTCAAATTTGTGACTTCGTAACAATTTTATTATCTAATCTTTTCACTAGCATTGTTTTCAGGTTTCGACTGTGCTTCCATTGCCTTAACGATGAGTAAAACCATTTCCATAACTTAATTGGCGTAGTCAGTCGCTGTAATTTATAGCAAGCTATCCTCAATAATTGCAAGAGTGTTATGCTCTCTATTTGCCTCACATAAAACTGCTCGTGTGTGCGCCTTCATTTTAGTGAACGATGTTCCTGTGGGTTATGCATCAGAAAATATGACAAGAATTTTACTGTAGAATTCCTCGAAGATCATCATGAACCTGCTGTGTTCTATGGATTCTCGCGTTATCCAGAACTAGGAACCCGCCGCTGAGAGAAGATGTCGTCTGCAGCTTTTCAATAAGTTCCCGGAGAAAAATATGAAACTTTTCGGAATTGTAAGTAGAATTTTCTATTATCTTATAATTTAGTATTCCTTGGTTTTTCATAACAGAAATCCAGGTCATATTTCTCCCTCGTCCTGGTGAAACTACAATCTTGGCCCGGGTGCCTTTGCTTGAGCGCGTCTGTGGTCTTATGAAATATAAGATAATGGAAGGAAAGTCTTTGCACTAACAATTTTGTTGAGATATTTTGAATTTATTTGTAAGTAATATCATATAATTTAATTCCTTTGATTTTTTTTTATATTTTGTGGATATATATGTATGTGCTAAAGTATTTCAAGTTCCCAGGTTTTTCGATAAAAAAAAAAAGAAATCGAAAATATACAAATTCTTGTAAAAAACGCAACACATTCTCCGGTATTTTTTTACATCATGTTCTCTATAATTTTGTGTCTCGAACAATCATGTTACGGAATTCAGACTATTGAAAGGAAAACAATATACAAAATTGGGATTCTTGCTAATTAGAATTTAACTCATCATTTGGTGGATCCTAATGTTCTGGATTTTGCATTCCCAAATTTTTTGCTTCAGGATTTTGTATTTCTGAACTTTGCACTCCAGAATTTTGTATCTTAAGTCGAATGTGGGATTTTCTATTGTGTACCTTGGTTATAAAATCCTGAATTTATAATTTTCAAGGCAGTTGTTTACATAGTTTAGTTTTGTGCGTATTTAAGCTTTTGAACTTTATTTTGCTGATTTTTGTTTTGTCGGAATTTTGCTTCTCAGGATTCCGTTTGAATTCTGAATTTTGTGGTTTTGTATCAAATTTGTTCAATAAATCACAAGGAAATTAAATTATTTGTGTTGGTCTTGTGAAATTAAGTTTTATTATATTCCGGAATTTCTTAATCCGGGTTTTATTTCTCGGCATTTTGTATATTCCTCCTGACGCACACATTGAGGGACATTCGTTCAGAGAGTAAGAACCGTATATGGAAAGCGTATAGATAAACATACGTTCCGATCTACACTAGCAACTTTATATAAGATTTTGTCCTACTAAACATTCTAAATATTTGCAGATGAAGAACTTTGGACGTTAGCGAATACAATAATTAGAAAAAAAAATTGATCAAATTTCTTAGATGTCCCGTTAGCAATTTTATGACTTTTCAGAAAGTCGTTTTATCAATTATCATAAAGCAAGAAAGAGATAGGCAATCGCAATCACTTCCACTTGAATTAACAATAGAATTCTTCAATATGAGAAGGTCCCTTTTTCTACCCTGTTTTAATTAGGGTGAATTAATTTAATGTCTTAGAAATGTTGGAAATGCTCTTTAATTTCTAATTTCACTTGTGTACTGTTTTTAATTAAACATTAATACCATGGGGATGTCCTTCCGACACCAGTCATTTTAATTGGCTCCATCATATTGAGGTCAAAATTCTAATTTATTTCGAGCTCACAAACTGTCTATAGTTAGTAAGCTCAGGCGTGATAGCCCAAACCTAAAAATTAAAATTAAAATTAATATCGAACGGTACAGAAGGGGAGGGGATGAGTGGGGTGGGGGTCGGTTCTTGTATATGTCCTATCCTCATATTACTGCGTTATGTACATGTTTATAATACTTGGACGAAGAGAAAGCAGACGGAACAAAACTTTTCCTCGAGTCATATTTTCTCGAATTTAATTAACGGAGTCTGAGAGAAAAGTTCTGCAATCCCTCCATTAGCGTTGACAGTCCTCTGTGGTATAGTATAAGATCTATGGATGCGCGTACACACTGATACAATGGCTCTTGAACTGGACATTGTTATTATTTTATTTTTGGAACTTTTTCTTTATTATTTCCCACCATATTCCATTTCCACTGCAATGTTGAAATATGTATGTTGCATCGTATAAAGCGTGTTAAACTCTGTGCTAGTTGTTGTCATTATCATGAGAACAGCACATTTGCATAATAGAATGAGGCCTATAGAGGTATTATTTTTGGTAAAAACAGCGTTTTTTAGCACTTTTCCAGCGTTTTGGTCCACAGTAATCAATGTGTTGTGCGTAGATATGGTAATTTAGTTATGGGGGTGACAAAACTAATAAAACCAATTTTGCCACTCGTTTAGGGTTTTTTTTCTAAAGGTATATAAAGAGAA
Source organism: Dioctria linearis (assembly GCA_963930735.1). NCBI lineage: Eukaryota > Metazoa > Arthropoda > Insecta > Diptera > Asilidae > Dioctria > Dioctria linearis. The sequence continues at coordinate 19,558,167 of OZ005740.1, forward strand.
AGTTGTAAATTTCTGTAGTTAATGGCAGTGACAATATTTTGGTATTTATTATTTTTTCATTTCTCGCACACAGAACTAATATGGTAAAAGATGTAAAAAAACAGTAAGCTCTATTTGAAATTGTAAATTATATAAATGTATAGATATTAAGAAAAACAAAAAAATAATCTGGAATATATGTCGGTCTTGCATATAAATTACAAATTTATCCTATATAAAATAAAACACACTTGCACAAACCATTCACAAAAATATCTTTTGTATCTGGTTGTCCAACCAGGTTATCTGCTGTACATTGTACATGCAATTCGTTGTTACTAATATTGAGCTCCCCGTTTAGCATAACTTTATTTTGAAATTAAAAAATATCTGTAAATAGAAATACTTAGGTCATACGAGTGCCACTGATTTGAAAAATTTATTGAGGTTATGTAGTAAGAGAAAACATATGATTTCTTGTTTCTTATTTCCAGCATTGAAGCTACATTTATGTAAATTGCTTAAGGTCGCCATCTACTATGCTAGAGGTCAGGTCGTGGCTGTAGGTTCAACTGTCTTTATCTCATTGCCGGAATTTTTTTTATTTTACTACCTTTCGAGTTTATTAGCGGCTATGCATATTGACCACCTCTCTATTTCCTCTATTTCTCTCCCCATCTCTCTCTCTCTCTCTCTCTCTCTCTCTCTCTCTCTCTCTCTCTCTCTCTCTCGCTCTCTCTCTCTCTCTCAAATTAAACTCACCCCCGCTTATTTGCCCAAAAGAATCCAAAATCAACCGATATGAACTTCCGTGGATTCGAATATTTGTAAAGTTTCAAAAATATAGAACATCTGTGATACCATCAACATTTCCTCTGTTCATATGCACTTTTCGCTAACATCCAACAGATGGCAGCAACAAATTAAAATTAATTCTGCAGTTTAATCATTTTGGAAAGTAGACAAAAACAATTCAATAAGCTGAATGAGAGCAATGGAAAGAGACGAATAACGAAAACATTACCACAGAATAGAATATAAAAATGTTTAGAAAAAAACCACAACAAGTAACGAACAAATAAAATTGGATAGAATTACAGATAAATGCCCTATCGCCGTATAGTAAAATAATTCCAGTTTTCGTGCTAACCCATAATGTATTTTCCACGCAGCTACTTAGGCCTGGGGAGTATGTTATGTAGAGGGTCATACTTAAAAGCTAGATTGATCATTTATGCATCAGGCTGAGTGAGAGACAATTATGGCTCCATATTGTTCGAAGATTGAGACGATCGGACATTTAGAGTATTTCGTTACAAAGCTATTGCCAAGTTAAACTACAATAGATCTGACATTTTCGCTAGTGGTGTGTAAATATAGAATTTCAGATTTCTTCTTTAGATTCCATAAGATGGTCGTTTTTATGCACCTGAATTATGTATATGTACATATAGCGAAACCTTTGTAGAATTATTTCAAGGTTTTTCCATATGAAATTTTACATCGATTATAATTCCTAGATAATTTTTGAATTAATGTTATAAGTAGGATAATAACTATTCACTAGGCATCTAAAATCTCCCACTTGAATATCATATCCAAGCATTTTAGAATTGGAACTGACTTGTCCGGGAAACCTAGAAAATCCGTGTCTGCTTGCAATCCTGTACGTGAACAATGGAAGACTTTTGTCTGTACATGTATCCAAATGGAAACCTTTAGTTGGTATGTTTGTCACGGAAAGCTATTATGTTGTCAGTACGTGAACAACTAGTTACTACGTAAACAACGGAAAGCTATATCGTCAAAGCTCTCAGCTAGATTTAAGTAGTCTAGACCTTTACACTAATATTTAAACATTTTGCATTTATAATAGGGACATAAGCAAAGAAACCAATTATATTGAATGCAGACCAAATGTTGTCATTTGACCCACTGAACTAACCAGTGGCAAAATTCGACGTTATGCTACTGACCGAAACCATTGGCGGTGAATTCCTGAATGGAATACAGCATTTGATATGATGGATACGTGGAGTGGTTAATATTTTCCCGCATTTGCCGTGTTGAGTCGGTCGAATAAATGTATGCAAAACTGGTGTTAAATATTATGGTCCATTCCAGAATGTACTACCCGCATCCATTTTGCAATATGTATACTCTGCTCTGCTATGGCATGGTACTAGCTATTTTTTTAAAAGAATGTAACTATCTTGAACATAATTTAGGACTAACTGGGAATATAAGTATTATTTCATGGCTTTCCGGTTACTATTGGCTAAGGTACACACCTACCTTTCTAGACCAAATAATTTTTGGTGCTGAATTTCTATTAGCCCGACATTCAAGATGAATCGATGCACCCTTTGAGACGTCTACCCGGGTCGATGGGGTGACAGTATTAAATTTTGGGGGAACAAGCACTTCTAACGGATGTACAATTTCTTTTGGCTCCATACTTCCGATTTGGTAAGCATATTCACCAGCATCATGAATTTTCTGTCAGAGGATTTATATTGTATTTTTGTGGTAAAATAGTATCTATTTACATATCTATATGTGGGTATATAAATTTAGAAGAATATACCTAACTACATTTTTCGTTTGTATCGTACGAGTATATCCTTTACCTGTTCCCTTTATTTTACATGGCAACACTACTGTAAGTAGATTCTATAGCTATGTTGTATTTTTGGACTATGGAAATACCAATTTTGGATAAATTCATCATCTTTGATGTAGTTTTCTTAGTAGCGTGCATGAGATTCGGAATCTGAAATAAGAAAATAAAGAAAAAATCAATTTAATCAATAGACAAATTCTATATCGTAAAAATATAATAAAAATAAAAAAAAAATATAATAAAAGTAAAAATAAAGTAATGAAAATATAAAAAACTACAAATGGTAATCATAGCAGCAACAAAATAGCTAGGGTCAGAGGTCATGTCCGCCAAAGAACTTTACGGTCACGAATAAGAACTGTAATCTTTTGATGGCTACCGTTAATAGGTACTTAAGTCACCAACCATTTACCTATTTAGTTAAGCATAATGGGGGAAATTCTTAATTCAACTAACAATTTAGCAACCATCTGATAACCAGGATAAGGAAACCCCTACCACCATAGTCGAGACTCAGTATCGAAAAACTCTTCAGTTTTTACGAACTCACCAAGCCATCGTTTTTGATTACTATACCACGACCACCACCCGCTCTCTATCTGTGTATTCCACCTGCTGTGACATGTGTTAAGGGAGGTTAGTGCAATTAACTAAATTGGTAATTTGCACACACATATACATTTGCAGACTCATACTTTCAAGAATTACTTACAAATTATGTAGTAGCACAAAGTCATGAGCTGAGAACTTGCTGTGAATGAAATGAAATGCCACTTTCTGACTGACTGAACATGACTCATCATGGAGTGGTGGTATTTATCTAAAAGATGTGGAGGAGGTGTTAATGGTAAATATACCATGCTCCATCTATCATAGAAACTCGATATTATGCATATCGCAGAGAGAGGTTGGCACCTCTCCATGTATAGTACTTAATTAAACATGAAGTGAAGTCTATAGCGGGTGGCGATGGTGGTGGTAATGGCGGTAGTCCTGTTTGGTATTGCTTTTGAACTAATCACACTAGAGATAAACGAGATAATGTTAACTTCACATCAAACTGGAAAATTTTGCCTTTTCCCAGCACGATAAATTGCAATTATAGAGTAAATGTATGTCGTTTGCATGCTACAGGTAATGTAAGGTTTGTTCTGTTTGATATTAATATGGGATTTTTGTAGAGTGTGCTTTGCTTAAAGCATATATGATGGGTATACATGTACTTATGTGAGTAAATATAATAATGGCAAGGGGTTAATCATGTTATTAAAGCCGTAGTAATTTTATTCCATGAAAGCCATATAGCTAACTTTTAATTAGCCTATTCATACAGCTATTATATATGTGGAACTATAGTAAGGTCTAATTCTAATAAAATTGTTATCCAATCATTTTGAGAATGTGGGACATATATGGGACAGTATCTGGAACGTCTGGTCTACCTAGCCTAACTGTATACTGAAATATAGGTTACCAATAGTATAAACCAAATTTGATCATTTTGAAATCTAGTTTTACAGGTCTTTTGATAAATTAAGAAACTTCTTCAATGATCGCAGGCTAAAAATGAATCATGTTAGTCTGCCTGTGTGTATCAGCAAAGACAAATTAATATTCAGATATGAAATCGTCATAGAGAAAAATGAATTGAAAAATGTTAGCTAAGTATTTTAATTTCGTATCCATAAAAATGGTGAATAGAGGGATATATTATACATATGTGGAGTAATTGTCGATGAGTATACGTGCTAAATGCTGTATACAATTTGTTATCATAGGTATCATTTCAGGAGCTTGGACTGCTCAAACCGTGCGCGAAAAAAATCTTGGTGTTTCTCGTTTCAGGGATGGAAGACTAACTTCAGTCCTTAGATTTTTACTATTTGCCGGATAATGTCGAAATTTTGTAAGAATAAAATATCAAAGGTCCAAACGTCACCATGTTTTTGTAGATTTTAAGCAGTAGTTCGATAGTATCGACAGACTTTCAATATATCGAGCATGGACGATTCACGACATGTTACAAAATTTTGTGGACTTATGGTTTAGGAATCCGCCCGCGCCATTGGTCTACAGCACATTATTGGTTATTTGATTTGAATTCGATATTAGATTTTTACATAAAAAAAAACCTACAAAATATTATCGTAGCAAATACAATATAATGTTACGAGTAATAGAAAAGGACAAGCGACATCTATTGGTTCGGACAGTAAACAACTTTAGGCATATCAATCGATGTTTGTGTAATGGAAACAATCGGGAAAGATCTGGGGTCATTTGTAGGGTATATATACAAGTAAAAGTAAACAGTATAGTTAAATAAAAAGAAATTATGAGTTATATCTAAAATACTGTGTTTTAAATAACGAACTAAGTCTGCGCATAAAACAATCCAAAAAATTCAAACAAATCTTTGAATATGTAGACTATTTGAATTTCATTGGTTGAAGTCGAGTTATAATCATAGGTAAAGCTAGAAAGCTTTGTTCGCACATTGTGGTTGAGTTTAAATTTATCAAAATGTATCGTTGTACATTATAACTTCATCAACGATATGCGTTTTATTGGTACACGCATCAATATTATTCAAGAAAACAGAACCTTTGCCTCCATGTAGGTTTTTTTTTAAAGTTTACGACGCTAAATATAAAGGGGATCATCTGAAGTAGAACTCAACAACGTGGATCTTAATGTAATACAGTTTTAGAGCATTATTAGGAAGTCTTGAGCGGTAAATTCTTCGATCTGTATGTATGTCGAAGAGTTTAAAACATAAATCATGAACTATATCAGATATTTGGACAGTTACACATTACGACGCACATATAACATTTTTTAGGTTTAGATGATTTGAGCACATTCTAAGAATGAGTTGCTTTATAGTACCCTAAGTAAGTACTATTTGTAGTTCAAGACGAGATTCCAAGGATTCCAAGGTCCAGAAAGTTCATGGTTCAAACGAAACCTGGAGATAAGAAGATAATTTTCAAAAAAATAACTGATTACCCATTTATTTTTATGGGTTAAGAGTTAATCCGTTTTTTCATAAAATACTCTATATCTTGAAAAATACAACGGATATGGTCTCCTTTAAGACTTGTTGTAAGTGTTCACTGCGAGAAAATTCGAGGTAAAGCAAGAAATAATATAAGAACAAAGTGAACTGTCTTTTGTGAAATATTTAGCTGAAAATTGAATCTTCGACATAAATTTAAATTGTATTTTTATTTATTTCTTTTTTTTATTTTTATTTCGGCACTATACTATTCAGTAAAGTGCAATAGACAAACAAGTAACAGGCTAAATCGAAAACTACGGCTAGATTTTTTTAATATCCATGCCTAGCATCAAATTTTGTACATCAAACTTGAGCATATTGCTTTGTGAATTTTGTTGTTGTGGTATAGCGTAGATAGCAATTTGTCATTTGCATTTTCCACAATTATATAAGAACCGAGTGTCCTAAATTTTTGAAAGTTTTCGAAGTGGACTGAATTGCTGATAAATTTATCAATTATATTTCCTTGTAACATTCCATACGATGTAGTATCATTTTTTCCTGCGAATATTATCTATTCGATAAATTTTTTCAATGGCAATATTTTGGATAGCCCTTAATCGCATTGGAGATATTTTTGGACCCATTGTAGCCAATTTCCTCTTTTCACGTGACCTTCATTATTCTTACATGTTTCCTTTTAGTAAAACCATCTGACAGCATCAAGTCAGAAAAATAACAGCGAATTTTTTTTTATTTTTATTATTTTTGGGTTACACATATTCCACCACGGTAGCAAGTTTTAAAAAACTTTTTTCCTATCATCATAATGTATCTGCCTCATCTACATTCCCCCTCATCGACACTTCACCATACAACTAACTACACCCTCCCAATCTAAAACCTATACTAAAATTCATCGAATTCAAAAATACGAATATCTTCCATGATACAGGTCACCGTATCTCCAGCTTTCCGCTTAGCGTCCTGATGTAATTGGTTCTAGTGATGGGCAGACCACTTGCCACTTCTTGCCACTTTTAAAACTACTGCAATAGTATTAGCCAATTTCAAAGTTTTTTTTCATTATGTTGATAGAAGTGAAATATGTTCATGGTTAGTTATATAAATTTACCTCTATGTATAAAGAAAAAAACATTGTTCCATACCTAACCCATCCTTGATAATGCACATATTCTCTGCAGGTACGAAATATATTGATAAATTTTAAAGGCTACGTGCCTTGAATCTAAATAATCTAGCAAGCTTCTGTTCATCATTGGAATTCTGTAACCTTATTGAGAAACTGCAATTGTGAATAAGGGAGGAAAATTAGAGAGGAAGTATTTTTCGGTGCTACGCTTTTCTTGGTAACGTAGTACCTAATGAGAATATACTTACTGTAGGCTCCTTTGTATTTGTTCCTAATATTTAGGTTTCAAAATTTACATACTTCCCTTTCTTAAGATAAACTATAGAGAACAGTTAAATTTATTTGCCAATACCGTAAAGAAATATAACATCTATGAATTTTTAGTATAATCTGTAGACCTAACTGCTCAGATAGGCAGATCATTCTCTTAAGAACATAAGTTAAGTACCTACGCATTAAATACACCATCTGATTATGGAAAATAATGTCATATAATAGATCGATGAAATTAATGTAGCCAACTGGACCTATATACGCACATTATTTAGTTAGAAAAAATTGTCCCTAAGGAAACATAATATGCATATCAGATAAGCGTTGTCCATGGATCAATATCTGAGTTAATTATGCTTGCGTGAGCCTAACAAGAGGACCCATGTCGTGTTTCTTCGCTTTCGAAACTAGCAGATTTAATATACATACGCACAACGTACGTACCGAGGTGAATTAAGCTTATTACTATTAATGAAAATTTAGCGTAATAACAAAGCCAATTGGGACACTTGTGAGCGACTATGAGAACTTCACGGGTATGCTACTGCGTTACCATATGCCACATTTTGTAGTTAGATTAGTTTTTCCATGGTTATATGATGTTTTCATACAGCTTTAGCACGCTATCAAGTTCAAGTGTGTATGGCATTTGGTTAGCATACATATAACGTAAGAATTATGATTAGAAGGACTTTTGCAGCGCGGGGGGGGGGCGAATATGGGATTCTAATGAGGAATTAAACAAATAAATGTGAACTAGAGACTCAGAGAAGAAATTAATTTTAACCATCTGGGCCCCTTACATATATTGAAAACTTGAAACTTGAAAAATATATTATTTTATGAGATTTTGGACAAGACAACTAGAAAAAACTTTTATTTGATCTGAAACTAATTATGATTCTGAGAATGCCTAAAATGGTAGGTAAATAACTGAACCGTATGCAGATACTGCTCGAAAGCTTGATTAAAAGTTCTTTAGATTTTTTTTTAAATTGGCGTTCGGAAGGTATAAATTATTTTATAATATTATTAGCATTCTAAATTAAGTTTACAAGTTTGCAGGGTGTCCCTTATTAATATGACAATCTTTGGAGTGATCTCCCTCATTGAGAAGCGAAACATTTTATAATGTGAACATAGCGGCAGGGAGGAGGCCGGGCAGATGTGTCATTACTGAATAACATATAATTTACTGGGGAACTGCAGACTCATGAGAATTCAAAGGAAGTTCAAGCCAGGTCTGGCTCGGATTCCCCCTTCCTTGGATGTTTGTATGAAACACAAGCAGCGATGGATGAACCTGAGTGCTTGCAGGTGTAAAAAGCTTCTCTTGATGGGTCTAATAAGAATTTCTCTAACTATCTCTTGGGTCCGAGAAGAGAACAATGCAGAACTGTGGTCGGCATCATCAACGACGATAGATCCATACACGCTCTTTTAAAAAGGATTGGAGTTATAGACAGACCTGAGCACCTTTTTTTGACTTGAAGGAGAGCCGAACACTTTCTGTGTGATTTTCGTTTGATTTCGTTCGATTATCGTCCTATCTGTTGATGAGCTGTAAAACATACATCACCTAGACCCGATGTGCTTCGTTATGAGGACAAAGAAGTTTGGTGAGAGGTGAACTGTTAGTAGGGGCTGGATGTTGCCAATTTGAACTGGTTGTTGTTAATATCTATGGTATGATAGATGATGATCGAGACAACAAATGTAGATGCTGCAGTTCAACAGTTCTTAATTAATATAAATATATAAATGTATATCTAACTATATATATTTATGTTAAAATTTATAGTAGGATAAAATTGAAATTAAATTATTTTTTATTTTATGATAATATTTTTTTTATTTTAATTTATAAGTTTTTCTTTTAAAATTTTTTAAAATCTTTTAATATTTTATTAAAAATCTAGCATTAAACTTTAAAATATTCTTTAACAGATTTTGCCCTCTGGCGTCTGAATTAAGAGAATTATAAATATTCCTTTTGGCAATAAAATTACTATTTTAAAAGTTTGCCCTCTGGCGTTTTAAATTAAATTAAAGAAATTTGCCCTCTGGCGATTCAATTAAAACTAAAATATCCTTGACACAATTCTATATTTTTAAAAACAAATACATTCCAAAAAGTCTTGATGTGTATTTTCTAAAATTGTGTACAGTAGTGTGAATCTGTGTTTAAAGTTTTTTTCTTCAAAGTGTTTTCCTTTAAACGTCAAATTTGAATTTTTTTTATTTTACTTACAGTCAGTGCAAATATTACTCTGACAATATTTTATTTATAGTCAGCGCAAATATTATTCTGACAATCACAAATTATATTTTATTCTATTTTTATTTAATAACAAAAAAAATAAAAATTATTATGTAGCTTCCGCTACAAGAGGGTCTTAGCATATTAGCACAATAGGCGGCCTTGGCTTGAGATCCCCGTCCTCCTGTCAATTGAAATAAAAAGACAAATAATATTATACCTTAAATGGAAATAAAGGCTAAATACACTAATCACACAAAGTTCTGTATGGTAAAATAAAGAAGGGGTTGCCCGATTTAGTTCTTTTTTAAATATTTTTTTCACTATTTTTATGAAAAGGCTATGTTCCAAATTCCAGCTGTTTAAATCGACGTATTCTCGGGCAGTGCTCCGACATATGGTGAAAAATGAAATTTTTGTATTGTGGCATCCCCTCGAAGGAGTTGCCTGATTTGTCCTATTTTGTATCGTGAGGACGGACATGCAAAAATCAAAATAACTTTTAACTATATTTCGTGGGTGTCCAACGCATTTCTCTTTACAAACTTGTATACAGTGTATACATCTATTGTTATAAAAATACAACATTTAGCGTAAAAAAAGTCAAATAATTGCATTTCCATAGTTATTTTCTTGACAATATCACGCAAATTACCTACCCACAGATTTGTATTGTAACCGAAACGAACCGAACCGAACCCCTTCAATAATGTAAACATCTCTCCATATATTCCAAACCAAGGGGTAGCAAATTAAAGCAATCATTCAATAAGCGGTCTCTTTAATTACATGAGCTTAATTTGGCGTGACAAAAATATATTTTCACAAAAAGCCTACATAGTTTCCCTAAACATTTTCATGATTTACTTCGGTTTTGTATATCCAGATTGCAACGTGATGCCGTCCTGCCAACATTTTTATTATTTACACTTCAAACCACAAACTTTTGTGGACAATCGCTTCCGACACGTGTGTTAACTGAATTTTTAAGGAGTCTAGTCTCTATATAGAGGGTATCTACAGAACTAACATTCAGTTAGGGTAGCATATCAAGCTACTTCTATAAAGCCATTGTGGATTTAGACTCACCTCCCGAAACGAAAAATTCTTTGAAGCAATATAGTTCGGTCTAGTTCTCTTGACAAACATAAGTGCATGGTTTAGTTGAATCCTCTAGGATAATTTAGGATGGAAGATTAAAAAGGTTTAGGACATTAGCATCTGGGTCGGACTTAAAACGAATTGATATTCAGGAGAAATTCTCTATTGTTTCATATGGCTAAGATAGGTACATAAGTATATGTAGGTATATACATTCATCTACATCTACAAAATCTATAGGCGCCCATATCTAGCATAAATCGGATTAAAATTTGCAAACAAACTAAGCTTCCCAACCAGTGTAGTTCGGCCTCATTTACATTCATTTGAGGTTCATTGACTGGAATACACCACTTTCTTTATTATGATAAACTCTTTGAAAAATTGGGTCTATATCACCAGTCGATTGTCGGTAATTGTTGAAACGTGCGACTGGTTTTTATCACGTTAAGGGTGGTTAAAAGATTTTCACGTCTATTCATGCCAAAGTGGTATTAAACTATATTTCGAAGGTACTTTTACTAAAACTTTCGACACATTTATGTCACTTGATAGATTGCCTTTTGTATCGTGATATTATGGAATTATATTATGTTCCGAATTCACGAATGGATTATGTGAGAAAATCCAGATTTAATAATAATTGGAACTTAGATTTTTTTCTTATAACACATTCCTCATTACTTTTGGTACTCTGTGAGAGCGAGCAAGTCAGGCTTTTTTCAGGTGTTACTGGGAGGGATTAGAGCAATTTAGCTAATACTTTTGAAATTCGATTCGAGATGGAATTCATCTTTTAAATTTTACTGAACGAATTGTAAAAAGGTCAATCAGTCTTACATCTTACTGCCCGAAATGATCTGGATTTCTGGTAAAAAAATATCATAAGGAGAAAAGCAGACAATACACGCTCATGGAGATTTTTCACTAGTTGTCAAGTCAAACTTCGTTTTCGTCTCCTGCTTTCAGTTTAAGGGAGGGTTACCACTGAAGAAAAGCTCACAATTGCAGTTATAAAAAGCTTAGCGGAACATAAAACACATAAAAATATGAAATTTGAAAACTGAAATAAACCGCTGTACCTAAATATACATATACGTGCAGAGTTTTGATATTCATTTTCATTGTATGCGCCTCAATAAACTAGCTGAGTGTGCAGGCTGGAGCCCGCAGAGCTTCCAACAGCACATCATTCCATCTGACGGGGATGAAAAAATTAAAAACGCCAAATTGTATGCAAAATATATAAAAAAAAAGAACATTTTTGGCCAGCTCCATGATTAACATTATTAAATTAATTTCCTTTACAGTGCTCTAAAAAGGTTGAGTTTTTCAAAATAAACAGAGAAGGGATCGATCTTTGTTACAAACTGAACTTTCTTTGCAATAATAATTGTGGTAGTTATTTTTCTGTATGAATATAGCAACTTTTAAACGAAAATATATTAGTAATCAAAGCTTTTTACCGGCTTTGTTTCCATCACTTCCTAAACAACCACACGTGGATCTCCTCAATTCAACTAGCTACCGCTGAACATAACCAGGCATTGTAAAAAATCACTTAAATTTCTATGAGATGGCGCCACAACTAAAATAAAATGGTGATATCAACAAAACTGAGTTCGATTTTGTGTAAGTGACTGTGCAGTATTGTTACAGGTTATTTGAAAACTTGGTAAACTTGGTCGTATATGTACATTTGATGTAACAGTTTCTGACGTGAAATAAGAGCTACTATAGAGGGAATTCCACTTAAATACTCAATGACATCCTGCTGATTGATGACAGTCTATAATATATGGTCGATATTGTTGATGTGGCATAGAAATTTGACTATCAAGAAGTATCGAAGCGATGCGTGCCGTGTGTTTCTTGACAGTCGACCGATAAAGCACTCGATATGTACCTGCATTCATTACACACCAGAGATGAAAGGGTGTGCGGAAAATTGCTCGCGTACAATTGCTCGCCCACAGTTGCTCGCCCACAATTGCTCGCCCACAGTTGCTCGCCCACAATTGCTCGCCAGGAAAGTTGCTCGCCACACAATTCCTCCCCACACAATTGCTCGCCAGCAACAGATATGAATTTCAAATTTTATGGAATTTTATATTATAAATTGGAACTTTACTGGGAACGCAGACTGCATTGTATAAATATAATTATTATACAGATACTAGAAGTACTTGTAGTTTTAAATCTTCATAATGTTGTACTTTAGTTCAGGGAAACTCTTTTAAAATCAAACTCTTTAATGTATAAGAGAAAAACATGTTTATTGAATTAATGAAAAGTAAAATTTTATTTGACAACATAGGAAATATAAAATTCAAAGAAGTTTTTCCAAATTAGGAAAGTTTTGTTAATTGTTAATTTGTAAACAATTTTAAATTTAATATTTGTAATAATAAGAATAATAATGAAAGAGTGGTGAAACTAGATGGAGATGTACAGTCACCATATATTTGCAGGTTAAAGTCAAAGCAAATGTCGGCAACCTTATTACCACGGCTGGAGAAATACAAATTTATTGCCGACCTATGGTCAAAAGGGATCAGGCGATTAACTAACGATTTTCTAATTAAACGAAATCTACCCGGCGCGATAGTAATGGTCTATTTCTTTGTTTTCCAAGACTTTGCATCCGGCTTTGAAGCAACATAAGTCAAAATATTTTGCATTTTATATTCATTTCAAATTCAGCCTGTTATTATTCAGATCGTGTTAGAGTTCAGTGTGCTATAAGTTTGTCTCCCTTCCTAAATAATAATGGCGTTAAAATTTGTGCAAAGCGAGAAAGGGAAACGGAAGTTGCTGGATAAAGGACATCAATACATCAAAGATAAAGAAAACAGTGAGAAAGTATTTTGGAAATGTGATCAGTCTAAAAAACTTAAGTGTCGTGCACGTGTCCACAGTGTCAATAATGAAATTGTTCAATATTTAAATGAACACAATCATGCTGGGGATGCTGCAAGGTGCGAAGTCGCGGCAGTCTATAGTGATGCTAAGTCTCGAACAACAAATACCCAAGATAGGACACATCCCATTGTTGCTAATTCATATATTAATTTGTCAACTGCTGCAGCCGGACAGATGCCACGTATGGATAGCATGAAAAGGACAATACGAAATGTAAGAAACGCGAAAGACTGTCTACAAACAACTCCAAATACACTTTCCGAATTACAAATACCGGAATTTTATCGAAAAACAACAGTTTCTATTGTTTGACAGTAACGATAGTAATAACAGAATATTAATTTTCTCTACAAAAGACAATTTACATTACTTGTCAGGAACAGAAAACTGGTACGCAGATGGAACTGTTAAGACTGTGCCGCCTTTATTTCAACAATTATAAATTGTAAATAATAAATCTGTTCCAGCAGTATTTACGCTTTTATCAAAAAAAACCGAAGAGGCATATACAAATTTTTTCGACGAGCTAAAACGTTTGGAACCCAATTTAGCACCAAAGTCAATTATGGTTGATTTTGAGCAAGCTGCGTTAAATGGTTTTAAGACTGTGTTTCCAGGAGCGTCCCTTAGAGGGTGTTTTTTTTTCATTTTACGCAGTGTTTTTATCGCTGCATTCAACAAAATGGTTTGCAAAAGCGATATCAAGAGGATAGTGACTTTGCGCTAAAAGTAAGAATGATACCCGCTTTAGCTTTCATTCCCGTTGCAAATGTAGAATGCAGTTTCGAGGAGTTATGCGAGAACCTTGAGTTTGAAGATAATCTGCAACCTGTCTTGGATTATTTCGAGGACACGTGGATTGGTAGGCCGAATCGACGTTGTCGTCGCAATCTTCGATTTCCTCTGGACTTGTGGAACTGTCATACAGCCGTTCAAAATAGCTTGCCAAAAACCAACAATTGTTGTGAAGGTTGGCATCGTTCCTTCACTGAACTAATTGGTGCACAGCATGCAGGTATTTGGAAGTTTATTGCCGCATTAAAAACTGAACAAAGCATGAATTCCGGAAAAAATAGAACAATATATAAGCGGCTGTGATCCTAATATGTCAAGAAAAATATATCGTGACTGTGCGAAAAGGATAGAAAGAATTGTAGGCGATTATCCAAATAGAACATTGATCGAATTTTTGCGCGGCATAGCTCAAAATTATAATTTTTGAATATTTATATTGTACATATTTCGCTCATATATTGAATTATTGTCACTTAACGAAAATAATGCTTTGGTTATTTAATTTTCTTTATTAATATTGTTTTATTTTTATTTTTGCAATAAAATTATATAATTATATTATTAATAAAAATATTTGTTGTTTTAGCAACCGTAGGTTTAAATCATATTCTTAATTTTCTTTATAAATACTTTTAGTTGACGACAATTGTTGTGAATAATAATTGAAAATATATGTTTATGTTATATAATAAACGTGTTTCTTAATCTATATTATCTGTATTCATGTAAATGCAGATGTGTTAGTTATATGCGAGCAACTTTCCTGGCGAGCAATTGTGTGGCGAGCAATTTTCCTGACGAGCAATTGTGGGCGAGCAATAGTGGGCGAGCAATTTTCCGATAATTGAGATGAAAGAGCATTCGAAGCAATGAACTAAGGCTGGTGAACGTCCACCGAAGAAGGCGACAACTATTTCTTCAACTTCAAAATCGATGGCGAAATCTTATTGGGATTTTTTTCGGGTGCGAAGAAATAATCGTTTAGGTCTCGACTAAGCGCGAAATTTCTTAGAGAGTTGTTGTAAAATAAGCAATTCTTGCACATTTATAAATTTTTTCTTGAAACTAGGCACTAGACTGCTAGCAAGACTTTTGCAGAGTCCGATAAATAATAGAATTTTTCTAGGGTTTGTTGTACCAAAATTAATTGGATGTTTTTTTTTTCTTTTTTATTTCAAACTCTTATATCGGTGCAGATGTGGGCAGCAAGTTAAATATATTTTTGTGTCCATATAGCCTGCTTAGCTTTCCAGCAAATACTGTATTAAGCCTGGCACTTTAGTTAGAGCTTAGATTTAGACACTTATGCCCGTCGATGAGGTTAAATCAGATTAAGATTTACCGAGGCGATTGGTCCTTGCGCTGCAGCCATTCATTGGCTTATTGTGCACCGCTTTCTTTACACTTCATCCAATAATCCCCCTCTTTCTAGGAAGAGAAATATTTTTTTTATGAAGTTTCTTCAAAGTCTGCAGGCTTTAAGAGTTATGAGCCAAAGGCTGGGAATCTAGATTGTGCAATGCCCGCGCATTCACATAAGACGATGCTTCGATATTCCAGCCTCTTCGAGACATAACCTATATACATCTGGGAGAATATGCCTATCTGATGTTTGTTAAATTTGCTGTATCCGATTGGGACTCCTAAAATGATTCTGAGTTGATTTCTAGGTTGCCTGGAAAGATCCAGACTCTTCCTTAGCGAAGGTCCTTTAATGAATTTTTTGACTTGTCTGGAGTCTATCATTGAAGTACATCTTTGGTGCATTTGGTTCTCTCGATCCAGTTTTGAATGGTAAGCTTCATAATATTTTGAGAGACACTGCAAAATAGTTCCGATCGTATAAAGGGTATGGATGCTCCTTTTTTTGGCCAGTAGGTCTGCCTTATTATTCCCATCAATTCCCAAGTGTCTTGGGAAATATATATTTCCTAGTTTAGCTTATTTGTAGTTCTTACTTATAGTTGGACAACAAAGCATTAATCCAACCTAGTTTAAAATTGGGCGCTGTACCACCGCTGGGTATAACAAAAAAAAATGTTTTTAAGACTTTGACTCTTTTGTTAGGCGTAAAAAACAATGCAGGACTTCTTCATCCCAGTCTTCAATGTTCTGCAACCATTTTTACTTCACATACGGAAATATACGCAGATACCTTTCGCTTCAGGATAGTGAAAATATGTATAAAAGAAAAAGGAATCCTTCATTTTTGTGAAACCTAAATATGATTTGTTTAGCTTTGCTTAGGTTTATGTTATGTTATGTGCTGATTTTACGTCAGACACACTCCATTGTATCACTGATTACGTAATGGAACTTCCTCGAGTTCCTTCTCACGAGTTCGCAATTTTTTGAAAAATGGAAAACTTGTGGAATGTAGCAATTATTAAAGACGGTTGCTAGGAAGTTAAGAGCTATTGTTGGTAGCTTTTTAATAATCGCAAATGACATTTCTAGGGACCACTTGATTTTTTGGAGTTAATTGTGTTGGATAACCGAAGAGGTGTAGGGAATTGGTGAATATATTTTACTCTTCTGGATAAATTTCGGGGCTATTCACCCAGAAATTTTGTGGTATGAAGTCACTCGTATTCAGAAAAGTACTGATACTTCTATTTACTTCTGATGAGAAACCTGCAGTACTAAAGATTGAGTTCTCCATAACGGTGTCTTGAAGATATGTCACGAATACAACCACACTTTCCTGTGGGGAACTAGCGTGTCTTGGCATAAAGAACAGACCTTAGGGAGTATCGGCTTCCTGGAACAGACTTTGTTAATATTTTGGAAGAACAGTTTAGTTTGCTCATTGATGATAACAGACAAGTATTAGACTTGGGACAGAATGGACTATTGGACCACGTTTTTGGGAGTTGAGTGTTCTATGAAAATGCGAATTCGGATTCCCGCAGTTTTTGCTGTATATTTATGCAGGCTTTTTTGATGCTAGTAGTCCTTGACAAGTAATCTATATTGCTCTGTAGCTAATTAGGGAAGAGTTTCTAATTGGGAGTCTATTTCTGCGTTTGTTAGACTTCTACTGCTAGACAGAAGGTTGTCGTGGTAGAGGGTCGCCAACCTATTTTGGAAATCATTCCAGTTATCTTCTATTAATGTGGTGGAGTTAGGTAGGGCCATAGTCAGTATATTCATCTATAACTTGGGTTTGATGGCCAGTTCTATTACTAGATGACCTGCCGGAGCATAATATTTTAAACTTCAACTGAGGAAGGTTGGGATGGTTGGTGAAACCACAATGAAATCATGGATGTTTTGAATCCAAATGATCCAATTTGCTGTGGTTTTTCGAGGTGGACGAGTCATTCCACATTGTATGCCTTATGTTGAAATTTCCTCCAATAACCGTATAGGTATAATCTTTAGAGATATTATTGAGGGTATTAGGGTTCCTTTTTATCTGCGCGGCCCAACCTATACCTACCAGATAGAATATTAAACTTGGGTGCAAGGCCTATACGCACTGATGTAAAACATTCAAGACTACATAAATGAACATATGTACACGCACTCTACGGACGAGTACGTAACCGTAGTATAAAGCCAACCAAAAAGATGAGTCTAAGTATATCAGCAAACCCACCTACTCCTAAGGATTGTTTTCTTTTTTATGTCCGTCTTTGTTGTTAAAATTTTTATGAAAAGGAAGGGCGTTTATACACATTACACAACAAAAGGGATGTTAACGTCATTACTTCAATAATAGACTGTCGCGAAACTAAGGCCAGGAGGCATGAAACAAAAAAAAAAGCGCAGCCTATAGCGCATTGAAAATGGAATAGAATGAATTGAAATGTAGACTAACATGGGCCGGGCGAAACGGAAGAATGGAAATTTTAATGACGGGAAGGCTTTTGTGGATGATGAATTAAAAGAGCCTCTCAAGAGAGTAACTTAATGAAGTTTCGAGGGGTTTTTAATTAAGGCAGCGCAGCGTAGCGACGGTGGCGGTATAGTCAACTTAAAAGGTTTATAAAAATTTTAGTGCTTGATGTCATTATGGCGGCTAAATACACCCCGCTCTGGATATGGAAAATATAAGCAGCAGTGTTGCAATTTGTGTCGCCTACGAGGGTTGATTCTACGGATTAATCTTGGTGATTTGTGGGTTGAAAGATGTATCTTTTTTGGTCCCGGTGTCATGCAGGGCGTAATTATTCGTATGTCTGACGGACTCATTAATATGGTCTGTTGGATGGTGTAAATAGAAATTATCTTGTTAGGCTCATATGCATTACAGACTTGGTTATAATGAGCATACGAAATATAGCTAAGGGAGAGTGTCGACTCTTAAAAAAGGGTTCGTTAAAAATAAGGCGGAAAATTGAATTTTGTTTAATTTCTAATTTTCTCAAGAGGATAATATAAACTTGTATTGTTTGGGGCTTTGTACGTGGGACAGTACTTTTGGGATGATACTCAAATTCCCTGCAGATGGAGTAATTTATTTTCAGCATATGTTTTGCATAAAAGGTTGGTCGTTGATTGTTTGATTCACCATTTGTCAGTTGCAATTAACCGAGGTGTGTGTTATATCAAGAAAGCGAGATTTTCTTAAAAGTATTTTTTCTAGCATCAAAACTACAATCTTGCTCCTATTCAATGCGTGTCTTACAACATCTACCATTCCATCGTCATAGAAAGTAGCCAATTTCATCCCAGTTGCCAAAAATCAGTCACCTACCAATATCTCTGACTACCGACCGATAAGTATTTTATGCTTTTTGACAAAAGCTAATGGGCTGGGAATGGAATACTTTTTTAGAGGAAAATCGTATGATATTGCCCTGGCAGTCGGGATTCCGATCAATTCGGAGATGAGCGTGCAATAGTGATAATTCTGGACTTTTCTAAACCCTTCGATATTATAAATGATTTAACCTGTCGGCTTGCTGTCAAATCGAAAGCAACGAATGTAAGTGGGGAGAGAGTTTTCTAGTCTTGCGTCAATTCGAATTTAAAGTGCACAGATTATATCAGTGCACAATTGAGGAAAATTTATTGTGGTTTGAGTTGGTTTGGTTGTCATCTGATATACTACCACCCCCTACTCGCGAAGGACGAATCAAGGTTCTCCTCTTGCCTCACTTCTGCTTTCGGAAACGTTATTTATCCCAAATTTGATTCTATAAGGGCACGTAGAATGGATGTAGCCTTTAATGCCTGTCTTCGATTTATCTATGGGCTACGACGCTACTATCATATCACACCCTACAGAACATTCAGAGCGTTGATCGTACAATCGCCTACAATTACTGCGTTCAGCAAGACATCGAAATGTTATGATTCCGAGGTTTTCTAAACGAGTCATGGCAGGGTTTTTCCTTGCTCAGTTGATGCGTTTTTGAAATCAATTTCCTACACTTATCCAGGGGGCAAAAAACATGAGTTTCTCTGGTCCAGTGTTAGGCATTAATCGATTAAATTTTTTTAATTAGATTAACGATTGAAAATAATGATTGAAAAATTAATCGCAAGAAAGTAATCGTAATTAATTTAATCAAATGATCAATTTAATCGTCAATCGAGTATAATGAAGTTCAATCGACAGGTATTAATCGTTATTTACTCCTTACACTTTAGTCGTTAATCGTATTTTTCGATTAATTTGTTAATTTGAAAAAGTGAACGAGGTATTCGTAACTCAAGATAAGTTTATTAGTTATTAGTAAAAAAATGAAATAAAATTAAATAAAAACAAGGAAATAACCATGAAAACTGTATTAGAAATTAAAACAAAAATTATGGAATTAAACATTTTAGAATTCGAGCAACACAATGCAGAATAGAGACTTATAAATACTTAACAACAATATGTTGAATTGGCTGATTTATTTCTCTTAAAATTCAAACATTTTAACATATAGGAAACAGGGGAATGGAATTGGCGCAAATTTCTTCATTATACGTTAAGGCACGTTTGTTTCTTTGAACAGTGTCTAACAATATTACTCAAAAATATTAAAAATGTTTGAAATTTAATCAAAATAATTAGTGGAGATTAAAATAAATTAATCATTTTTGAAATCGATTAAGAGATTACCGTGCTTTGCCATTAATTTTTATGATTAATTAATCGTTAATTGTTTCACATGATTTCTTTAAACCATTAAATATTTAAATCATTTTTCCTGATTGATACCTTCAATCGTAATCATTAATCGCTAATATAATTAAATTTTGAACAACACTGCTCTGGTCACTTAAACTTTAGTCTTTCATAATTCTATTGCATACTGTTTTGTATATTCAAATAACTCTTTGTTTTAGTAGGCTAAAGTTGATTTTTTCATTTCCCTATATGATTTTTGCTTCCTTTTAATTTTACTCTATCTATCCTGTTTGCTTTTGAATCAAATTTAATAATTTAGTGTTATATGTAGAATTAGTTATATTAATTATTATTTTTTTCATAAATAATTATAAGAATGTACATCGTATAATAACTTGCTCGAAAATCACATAATTCACGAAGACCTTTATATTTCGACAGTTTACCTTTTGTCAATAAAAAAATATTTCCATACTTTTCTCTTCATATATGAAGCACAAACGAATACCAATCAAATAAATCGTCATGTTTAAATCTTTTCTATAGTAAGAACAGTTATAGTGACTTTAGAGGTTTTAACATGACAATTGTTAGCTTGACGCTCAACTATATTAAATACCTGATGATTTTATAGTAAGTTTTGCTATGAAATAAATTCATTGCGAATTTGATTAAAATGAAAATTGACCAAGTTTGCTGCCAAATGCGCAGCACGGTAAATGAGAGGAAAAATACTCAACTGCAAAACTCTTTTGCAAAATGAATTTCTTTTTGAAAGATTCTAGTTTGTAAAGAGTTTTTTCCTCTAAACTCTCGAGTTGCGGACTTGGCAGCAAACTCGGTCAATTTTCGTTTTAAATAAATTCGCTATGAATTTATTTCACAGCAAAACTCTCTATGATAAGTTAGTCCCGCATAAGGCTAATCCTGATAGGCATTTAAGTAAATACTTAGTATTTCGCCTCAAATATAATTCACATTCAAATGCATATATGAGATCAGTTTGGCTGTTATTTCAGGGTATACGGCAGGCAGGAACTAAGCCGTACTGATGATACGAAACGACCTCATTTGCAAACTTCTTCTGCTGATTTTGTACAAACAAAGTCTTCAATAAAGACTATTGGTCTCGAAAAATACATAAATCTAGACATCATTGGCATATAATTCTATTTAAATTTTGTACTACCTATCTAAGTTGGTAAAACAATAGAAGTCCAAGAATTGAATCCTTCAACACATCTTCAATAAAGCTGGTCTAGTATCGCTGCATTTTCTAAATCTGAAAACTACTGAAAATGTAAGAGACGAATCGAAGATAAAAACGAATTATCAGAAATAGTAGGCAGAGTAGTAGCTATTTGACTATGCCAACAATTACTATCATAACTGCATTCACACATACAGAGATTTCCGGTTGTCATTTAATGGAGTGATATATACGTCTCAAGAAAGCAGAATAATATTGACTATATATTTTGATGAAATAATTCGTCAGTGATTTTAACGCAATGTGAATTTCATCGACAGTTTCATAATCGTTCGGGATCCATTACATAAACAATTCGATATTTAGCGGCTCGATTTGAAGAGACTAACATACAATGACATAAAAAACCACACCCCAGAAGGCCACAAGGTTGGCTGCACATATGTGAGGCATGAAATGTTGAGATATCTCGAAAATGTTGACGAGAAAAAGGACAATGATGATCCCTCCAACGAATTTGAACTTGAGATTTAAAAATTTTTCTATGCAAAATTTGGGTGGTTCACTAACTATTACCAATATAAGACTACCTACACGTCTGGACTACAAATTAAAGAGTTTAATGAAATTAACAATTTTTATTCAAAATGAATTCTCAGAGGTTTTTTTCCCTGCAACCGAAAATTCTCTCATTATTCATGAAAAACTTTAACAACCATAAAAATTCAAAAATTTATGAGATATTTATTCATCAGAACACTTAATTGGATCATATCTGAGAAATAAGGATAACGTGGTGTCTGTCAATGGTGATTCCTAGGGTCCTGAAAATTTTACCAATTAAGCTTAAACGACATGCGATCCTAATTCAAGATGGTGCTACGTAACAGGCGTGCTCGAATCAACAGCTCTTTTAATCGTTTCTTTTTTCTTGATATAATTCAAAAGCATTCGGATGATACTTTCTATGGTATCTGGTATAAACATGAAAGAAGAATAACGTAGAAAATAGCTTGAAATAATTCACTCCACCCTCATCCTCCATTCTTAAATGTTTAGAATGTGTTTATGGAAGTTTCTATCTGGTCCTGTCTTTAAATTTATACACCCCCCCCCTCACTTCCATAACCCCTTCTATATATTAATAACTTTTCATGCGATCTGTAAGAATACTATTTTCATATAAGGTGAGTCTTCGGCTACCGGCGGATTCCAGTCAAAGGCAGACCAAAATAAGTAGGCTTACAAGCACTATCACTGTACCTACACTGTCGTTCCAGAGCATGTGACCAATTTAATTTCACTTTTTCTTTCTATACCGATCCCATTTTGAAACTTGGTCTTTCTAATGAATTCGAGAAAAACGCTTATTTATAAAGGTTTGCAATCGGAGCGCATTTCCCCAACTTATAAATCAAAAGTTTCGTATAGGTGACCCCTGAGAAGAGAGGGCCCAGTTTGGCTTCCTGCTGGAAAACCGTGACATATTTTTCTAAGTGTATGGCAATTTCCATATATGGCTCCTCGTAGAAAACACCTGCTCCTGGTTTTTGTTCAGATCTGGAGCCGTCTGTGTAAATTATAGTATTTGTCAATAGTTGAAGTATCGAATGTGATGCCCATTCTGCCCCCGATGGAACTCTCGAGTTAAAATTGTTTTTCAGCATAGTCTCGAGAAGATTGTCGCTGTCCTTGTCTAGTTTGTCAGGTGCATTAGACTGCAAAAAATCAAAGATGGATTCATGTGGAAGCCTTGTTCCAGTGTGAATCCAGCTCTGATTGAGAGGCAATCTCAGCGCTGCTATTGCCTTCCCCTTGATGTATAGTTGCACCGGGTGTATATTGAAGTTGACCTCAAAAGCCCGAGGGCTCGCTGACATGAGAGTGCCACTTACATTGAGAAGGCACAGTCTTTGAATCTTTTCCAATAACTCATAAGCTGTAGATCAAAGTGCAAGTTTGACAAATTCGAGCCCAATTATATTAAAATTTATTGATGTTGTTGGTGTGAGCTAGTTTCGATCAAATGTTGGCAATGCCTGGTTTCCTTTAACCCTTAGTAGGCGTATGGTGTCAGAGTAATTTTAACCGCGAGAAAAATTTAGAACGCATTTTCTCTCGACTTTGCGTCTTCCAGTAGCTTTTTATCTTAGAACACTATTTCGAAAATCGTCGTACTCCAGCCACTGTAATGTACGCTTTTGAACTAGTGAAGTGTGATCCCATGCGCCTACTTACGTAATTGGTTTCGTGAGGTAAGTTTTATTAGGTATATCTTTTGATTTTCGACATTTTATAATAATTTCGGATAACTTTTAGCGAAATTAAATAAAACGTATGTTGAGATTGCACTTTTGAGTGAATAGTGAGCTTTTCTGCTCTACTTCGAAAAATCGTTCTTTTCTTTTCACTTTTCTATAAAGACTGGCAAGAAGTTCCTCAGTATGTAGTATAAAATAATTGTTATTTGATTTTTGTGTTAACTTAAAGAGAAATTATTTATTTTTCTATTTTTGTTAAAGCAATAAGATTTAGTTATCGAACTGCATTGTTTTTGTTTTTGAATATTTTGTAGTTTACTTAAATTTCTACAAAAAAAATGGGCGCACTACTAACGTCATGCGTCCACATGTGTGATTTTGCTAGGGGGCGCACTACCCCATTTAACACAATTATTTTTTTAAACAGCTCAAGTTAAAGCCCACATAAAACCATTGTTTTTTGATTAAAAATAAAAACAAAAAAAACTTCAGAAATTGAATGCCTCTATGTTTTCGGATATAAATTTCATGGAAATCTAGAATCTTGTATTAAGGTCAAGACTGAAATACACACTTTCTTACAGATAATATTTACTATCTTTAGGTCAAGGCATTTTATTCCGGATACAAAAATATATAAAAGGAGAAAATCAATTTCTCTCCTATTTTCTTCTATTTTATTTACAAAATTCCTTTTGAAAACGAAATCCAGAAAGGAACGGAACCTACATACGTACCAAAGTACTTACTATATGACTACTCAAGCTTGTTGACGACTTTGCAGTAGGCTATAAAACGTTTTAATAGCCTCAAGTAAATTGACGTGCCTTTCTTTTCTTCCCCAGTATTCAGCTTACAGTTTTGTAGGCCTTAGTTCTTTGCCAATTTTGGCGTTGTCCTTTGCGGCTTTACATATTAAACGATGCGAAAACATGAAGCAGGACTATATATAAACTTCCCAAAGAGAATTGGTAATGGTTCATGGGTCTCGAAAATAATTTTCTTTTTTCACATCACTATCGTAAGCCTCATGGAAAATAAGTCGTTACTTATATGAGTATTTCTTTGAAAATGTCTCTGCGGAATAATGATTATTAGGTAAATAGGAGGACAAAAAAAAACCTTGTTTAACCTATGCACGTAACTAATGGGATGGACAAGAAACGAAAAATGTAGCATTCGTCACGTTAGAAGCGTTATTAAATGACAAAGAAAATTGTATTGGAGCTGTGCAGGCGGAAAATCTACTGTTTCTGGTAAGCAACACTACAAGATTGTATTTCTCAAGTTCCACAAAAAAAAAACTTTTTTATTTTTACTCATATAAATTTTAAGAGTGTTTTTAACTTTTTCGCTGCTTTCGTACCTCTTGGGAAATGATTCATTCAAGAGATACAATTCTTCCCATTGCGCGCAAAAGCGGATAATTGAACTTTTAATATTCAGCCGGAGTGGATGTGTATGCTTAAAATTTTAATAAGCTTTTGGATTGGGTGTAATTAAAAAGCGAGGATTAATTAACTTAAATTATTCAGCTCTTAATTAGGGGTTTGGGATTATAAATCGTTACGAAAATACAGCCTCCTCCCACCATGTATCATGTTACTGCTTGTTTAACGGAAGAATGCTCGTTATAATACCTACTTGCAGTGCGCAATAATGGCTATGTAGTGACTTGTGATTATTCTCGAACAATAGTATTTCGGCAGAATAGAAAATGTGATACTAGAATACCGCTAAATGTATGTAATTTTGGCATCCCTTTATGACAGAGAATATGCGGAGTGAAACAAGGCGCAAAGAATGACTTCTGCGTAAGCTGTATGAGGAATGATAGGGCTGACATTCTAACCACTTCTGGCTCTGGTTCTCCGTTCTTTGGACCGAAACCCGCTGTAGGTGTTGCCACCTGGGTCATCGGGTCTCTCATCGAAGCGAATGTTCGTATGAAATATCAGCAGAGATGAGCGAACCTGAATACTTGCAGATGCATACAACTTTTTCTTGAGGCCGCAATATTAATTTCTTGGGACTCGGAAGGAAACAATGTAGAACTCTGGTTGGCATCATCACCATCCACAGCTCACTTCACGCTCATCTAACTAGAATGGGAGTAGTTGATAGCCCTGAGTATCTGTCAATCCTGCAAGGAGAGCTTGCGTCAATCGCACACTTTCTATCTCGTGTCCGGGTTTTGCTCAGAGCATGCTGGATACTTTTGGGTCTGCGCTTCTATCAATGGATGGGTTGAAAAACTTACCTCTCCAAGACCTGATGTGCTTCATTAGATGACTTGAGTGTTTTGGAGAAAGGGTTTCTATGGCAGGTGAGAACATTCCGCCCTGGCTATTATGTTTGGGATCTCTCGCGTCTATTTAACAAGAAAAACTGTATGGATGAGGAGGTTGAGAACGTTCGACATCTGCTGTGTGCAGCATACGTAGAAGAAGTGCACTTGATAGCTACTTTTTCCGTGAAATGAAGAAATTGCATACAAAGTTTGACGGACATAGTAAGCCTCAATAAGTCTTGTAGATTTTAATCCCCCCCCCCCCCAACAGCCGCGCTAAATTGAGCACACATTTTTGGATCGCGATGATGTGACATTACAATGGACCATTGATGATAGTCGCCATTATAACCTAACCTATAACTTTCACTTAGAGTTCGCCATGCAGAGCGACTTATGGTTATAACTAAAAGATTGATGTCCGATGAAGTACGCTAAGTTTCGCTAGCTTACTCTTTCAATCAATTCAGTGATATATACAGGACTATCTCTTTCTCTGGTGATTTCTTGAATGTTTTAGTTTTGCAGATAATTTTGCTTGTAAATTTTTAAAAGTCTAATAAACTTGGTCCTGCATTTAGAATTTCCTGGATTTTGCCGTTTTTCCATTACTCGTTCTACGCTATGCAAATAGAACTTTTGGCCGCTTGATTTGATGCGGATCGAAAAACGTTTGTGATGTGTGTGTGTGTTATTAAAAAACAAAAGTTAAATAAGTGGTGGAGATATGAACATTTCAAAAAATAAGAAATTGATAAAGAAAAAATGCCCTTGATAAAAATTACTGTTTTCCCTACAACGTAGAAGAAGGGATGTGGAGGTACTGATTAATATAGGTTTGACTATAAATACCTGTGGTGTTTTTTAAATCTTGGAAGGACATCTGAGCGGGAAAAGTTGGGGAAGAGGAGATAAATTCTACGAACTTTTAGGTGAGATTCGAAATGTAAATGGTGAGTGAAAAAAAAACATATTTAAACTTCTTTTTAGAGTTTGAAATATCATTCTTGTTCGTTTGTCTCTAACAAAATTTTACCGCATAGATTTGAAATATTTTGTGGGACTCCAATTGTAAACGGACTGTACGCGACAGCTTATAAAGGCGACACTGTGTAAAAATTAAATATGTCAGCTATTCTGATTTTCCTAAATAATTTCCAATGTTTTTTCTTCACACGTAATTCAACTTTATAAATAACCGGCAACAATTCAATGAAATTAATCACATTTAATTCAACTTGCTTTGGAGTGTTAAGAAAAAAAATCTTTCATTGAATTTTATTATAAGCCATCTTCATGGTAATGATGGACTGGCTTAATTAATGCCACTTTAACTTGGCTTAACCCTTAAGTGGGCGCATGCGGTCAGAGCAATTTTAACCTCAAAACAATGTAGAATGCATTCTCTCTCGACCTTGCGTCTTCCAGTAGCTTTTCATCTTAGAACACTATTTCGAAAATCTTCGTATTCCAGTCCTTATTTTTGCGTGAGGTAAGTTTGTTAGGCATATCTTTTGAAATTTCGACATTTTATAATAATTTCGGATGAGCTCCATCGAAAATAAAGAGATTGTAGTTTTGAGTGAATAATGTAGCTTTTCTGCTCTACTCCGAATAGTGGTTCTTATTTTTTTTACTTTTCTATAGGGACTATCAGGAAGTTCCTCAGTATGTAATATAAAATAATTGTTATTTTATTTTTGTGTTAACTTAAAGATAAATTATTTGTTTTACGGTTTACTTAAACCTCTGGTAAGAAATTGGGGTCAACGCTGACCCGATTCGCCCCTTGGGTGATTTTGCTAAAGGTTAAGCGATTCATTTAAGTATAACGTTCTTCGTGCTAAGAAGAATGTAAGAAAGTGTTGATGGCAAGATGCGTTTGTTCAATTGTTCGTGCCGACGAACTTCTTGGTAATTGATACTAGTGGAATGTGAATTAGTTTTTGATTATTTTTAAAATTTTCATATTAAAAAAAAAAAATATTAATATGCAAAACTTGAGCAGTTGTGAAAGAATTTTCATACGAAAATATTTCTCTCATTTCTCCTCAGCATCACTTGCCCGAATATCCGAATATCAGTTAAAATGGATGCGCGGTTAAACGTAAGTGAACATGAGACAATTATCTTATATTTATACTGTATCGTATATATGTAAGGAAATAGAGGTATTTAAAGAATGACGACTGTGAAGAAATATCTAAAAGTGCGATTGTTGAATGTAGTCTAAATTTTCAAAATCTGAATCAGTAAGTATAAAAATGTATTGTGTTTGATTGCAACAAAAATTACAAAAAAAATTTACAGGGAGGCTGGAAAAGCTACGTCCAAAGGTAAAATTTAGGTGCCTTATATTCAAGGGTATCCGAATCACCACCATGTAAGTATGTTTGCGATTTTGCGTAGTTTTCGAGTTATGATTTTTTGTGTGTTTCTTCACCAAACTACTAATTCGTTTTTGGTCATAATGAGTTGATTAATTAAGATAAATTGCTGAACGTTAGGTTCATCTAGCTCAAAA
Organism: Dioctria linearis; assembly: GCA_963930735.1. NCBI lineage: Eukaryota > Metazoa > Arthropoda > Insecta > Diptera > Asilidae > Dioctria > Dioctria linearis. Next base: position 19,586,629 of record OZ005740.1, read on the forward strand.
AATATTTGATTCCGTAGCTCACACCATTACGACAAAAGAAATTTTTAAAGTCCATTAAGTTCAAAATAATAAAATGTACCGAGATTTTTTTAAGGCTATTTAAAAAAAAAGTCATATAATTTTAATATCTCGATGGCATCATAACTAAAATTTAGTTCAAAACGTACTTAGTCTTTAATATATTCGAACTGGGATACTACATTTTTCGCACTTAGATCGGCTCTAACGGTTATATCCGATCAGAAGACGGTTTTAACTGTTCACATCAACTCCTTGTCAACTACAATTTTTAATAAGACCTTGAAGTTGAACGACCACATTAAGTTTATCATGCGTAGAATTTACGGTGGCCTTCGTTCGCTTTGAGCCACAAGCTTCTTTACACCTACTGAAACGAGATTGCATTTAGTGCGCAAACTACTGGTTCCCTTAATAACTTATGGGTGTGAAATCTATGGCAGGCTTGATTCTGTTTGCTGGAGGATGCTTTTAACTACATTTAATTCTATGATTAGGTACATATATAACCTTTGTAGATTTGATCACGTCTCACCGCATGCTTCTGCAGTTTTCGGTTGTACTCTTGAAGCTTACTTGCAGTTTCGATTGGTTACTTGTGTCGCTAAAATCATTAAACTTGCGCAACCCAAATATTTGTTTGACCTACTTGCGTTCGCTCGGTCCACCCGGACAATAACTCTTATTTTGCCTAATACTTGTTACCCTGTTAGTAGACGCCTGTTCTTCATCCAAGCTATCAAATTGTGGAATTCTTTGCCAGCTTCGTTGCGAAGATCGCTTATGTCAAGCACGTTGGACACCTTCAATCACAATGCTTCAATTTACTACTCTTCTTAGAGTAAATCTTTATTATAAATTAATTTTAAATTTTCTTTCAATTTAAATTAATTATTTTCCTTGATCTTTCTTAGCCTTGTAGTTTTGTAAGTCTAAATATAAGTTTTGATTTACTATGTAGTATAAAAATCATTGTTTTTCTTTTAGTTATTGTATCCTTTAACTTGTGCAACCCAAAAGAATTTTATATGCTTATTTGTACAATGCCAATTGCTGAATAAATTGAATTGAATTGAATTGAATTGAATTCGTAGAAAACTTTTTTCCTGTGGATGCTTATACAGGGTGTTCCCACTAGGAGGTCAGTAGAGCGGGAAGTGATAGTACTCACCTAAACGAACCAAACATTGTATGGCAGGGGGGGGGGGGGCATATCAACCGTTTAGGAGTTACAGGGTGATTAAGGAAAAAAGCTAGTTTTTCATAAAACAACCTGTATCTTAAAAACCACAGGGTATACGGTCACACTTAAGAGCTTATTGTATGCAGAACTTCATGGAATTTCCAACGACTGCTCAATTACCCCCATACCCTCACATATCAAGAATTATGGTTGTCTAAACTAAAAATTTCGAATTATCTTACCTTTTTTATTTAATTTACCCTCTATTATTTTTGCAAAAAGTTCGTTCAGATAACTTTTTTTTATAATAACTGTAAACTGTAGACTCTCCTCTTGAAGTTGAGATATTACACCCTATGTGTTAACTGTAGCCGTTAAACAGTTATTAACTCATAGCCTATTCAGGTCACACCGATATTAGACGATATTTTTTTAAATGACGTGCTAAGGGAACAAATTATCGTTGAGAATAGGTTTGAAAATAGGTTTGAGAATAGGTTTAGAGCTAATAACTCTTGAAGGGCTTCAGATAGCACATAGGTCATATTAAAGAGGAGAGTCTACAGTTTACAGCTTTTATAAAAACAAGTCCTGTTAACGACTTTTTTGCAAAAATTATAGAGGTTAAATTAAAAAAAAGGTAAGAAAATGCAAAATTTTTAGTTTAGACAACCATAATTTATGATGGGTGACGGGAATGGGGGTAATTGAGCAGTCGTTGGAAAGGCCATGAAGTTCTGCATACAATAAGTTCTTAAGTGTGACCGTACACCCTGTAGTTGTTAAGATACAGAGTGTTTTATGAAAAACGAGCTTTTTTAATCACCCTGTAACTCCTAAACGGTTGATAAACCCAACCCCCCCCCCCCCCCCCCCGTGCCCTAAAATTTTTGGTTCATCTAGGTGAGGTGAGTACTATCACCTCCCGCTCTACTGACCTTCTAGTGGGAAATACCCTGTAGATTGAGTAACGTGATCCAAGGGCACGAAAATGGGTTTACTTGCGACAAAAACGTCCCTAGAAAGTTTCCTGATTCAGGAATAAAGTATACGACCGCATAGTACTCGCTGAGACCTCTAATTTGATATGCAACATACCGTATTGGAACCACCACCATGCCCCCTACCTTAAAAGAAGACAAAGAAAAATATCTTCTACGAATTGTAGCTGGTACTGCGCTGAGATGAACAGTTAAACCCGTTTTCCAATCAGACATAATTCCACCGATTCAGTAACTGTTATATGTATTATGTCGGTTGTGTACAATGCAGATGCTTAAGTAATCGTTCAATACCAATTATTTGATAAAACAAAAGATTTTTTTTTTTTTATAAAATTATGGCCTTTTTCAGTCCTTAAGAGAAAAAAACTGACGCTTTTTCGTCCGTCAGTCTCGAATGCTTTTTGTGTTAACTAATAAGACAACTCTTACTAATAAGGCCAACTCTTATAAGATCACTTTTTCGTCCGTCTGTTTGGACCGAATTATTTTATTTAAAATGAAAGTTTTAATTTATTTGTAAGATTAAGACATTGAAACTATTGTTTTTTCTAAAATCTCAACTTCTTTATACTAGATTCGAAAAAAATAAATTTGAAATTGCTTAAGAAAAAAAAACCAAGAAATCCTTTACACATACCTTCCATCGTAATTCCATGAATTATCCAAGAAATATCCCACATTTTCATCATTTAGCGGACAACTTTATTATTTTTTACTAGCACTAATATTTTTCTTCTTGTTTTATTATTATTACAATATTTCACTCTGTTTTATCACTACTACTATCGCGCGTACACACTTTACAGTTATTACTCTAATCACTTTATGAAATTTCCAAATATAATTTTTATGAATTCCATTAAAACTTTCACTACAGACTTAATAAAATTTCAAATTTAATATAAAACTTTTTTACAGAGCTACAGATGAAAACGGCAAAACATTCTTCTGACTGAGGATGCTACCATAAAACTCTCTCTCTAATAAAAATAATTCGAAATTATACTTGGAGATTTTTCAATATAATCTTTTGATTCGATTGGGAAAACACTTGGAAAATTTGGATATACCTGTTTGCTTTTTACTTGTCTTTTTTTCACTTTCACTCCGTGTTTACTTAATGAAGTTTCTACGATAATAATAATGATTAAATTTAAAATCACTTTATCGCTGTGACTTAACTTGAGGGGGTTTACAGAAAAATTAAAATAAAAAGGAGTTTTTTCTATTTTCAAGTAAAACTGAAAAATTAAAATTTTTGAATATGAAACTTCGGAGGACACTGCATTTTCAGCAACTACTTGCCTTTTAAGGATAAATTTCTAAATTTATGAAGCACCTTTTAAATTTCAAGGCAATATTTTGCTCGATTTGAAGCTATCTTCTTCGTGGTGATTTATAACGACCGAATAGTGGACTGTCCCGAATGACGATAACTCGTTTATCACTTCAACCGCGCTCTATGAGTTCTACCACGTGTTCTCTTACACCCTTCATCACATGAACTGAACGGTAAATATCAAAGCCAAGTCCACAGATGGATCCAATTCCAATCCAACCAAATTCAAACACAACAAAGGTCTTTAGTTTTCGCCTGAGAACTGCGCATTTGTGTCTAAATTCAGTGTCTGCTGTTGGGATTTTCGCTGTCCATGTTTTTATGTCACTGTGATTACATCATGTAGGGGAAATAATATCCTCTCTATCTATTACAGCGAAATACTTATATGACAGTATGCGACTCGCATATGGGGTATGTAAGAATACTGGGATTAATTTAGTACGAAAATTGGGGAATTCCCCCTGAATGTTGGTTCTTGAGAGGAATTTTCTTAACGCACAAAAAGAAAGAAGATAACGATGGTGGGGAAAAAAATATTAAGGAGAAACTTTTTGTTACCTTAGGTTGTGGTATCCAGCAAAAGAAAACCAAAGTTAAGATTATCTAGGGTAGAATAGGGACTTATTGTTTGTATAAGCCGGGATAAAAGGGATGTTTGAAATTCGAAAAAAAGTAATTTTTTGTTTACAGTAAAAACCCTATACAATTTCTTAAGTAGTTATTTTTTGTTTTTATATGGGCACATAAAATATGTAAAGTAGTGAGGAGAAAAATTTAAGCTTTTGCAAAGGAATTTGAAATCTGTGAAGTTGCAACTTATCGTATTTATGATACCTTGAGATTGAAGATGGATTAGCCTTTATACGTTAGAAGGAAAGTTATATCTGTAGGTCTGCTCGGCTATTTATGTATATGTCTCAATATCTGTATAACACCGTAAAAATTGGGGTTTCATTTTAAGAGAATTTGGTTTGTATATAATTCCAATAAAAAAAACAGTTTACAGAGGCGTTGAGTGCCAGAATGGACCATCCCACAAAAATTCCAAAACTGACTTATATAAACCATTTGGCTGATAAACTGTTTTTCTTCGATGCCAAAACAGACCAAACTGAGTTCTAATATTTTCTTAGAGATGGCACTAATGTTTTACTTTGGACCATTCAATTGTTCATGCTTTTGCTGAGAGCCATACAGGACCATGAGGAAAATAACGGTTTTCCTCCAAATTTGTGATTGTAGTGTAATGTGATTTTTGGAATGTAAGTTAGTTGAGTTTTGTCCATGAAGCCGTGAAGTAGTATAGTGAATCATTTGTATTTCTTAAGAAGTTTCAAAATGCAGAAATTCTTTGATATGGAATATGAATATCTACTTGAAAGTGGTAAGTAATCACCCGACCCAAATTTTTAACTTAATTATGTCTGCGTTGTTGCATCATTAATTTTATGTTTAAAATGAGTATATGAAGATAAGAATGATGAGTCTGGAGAAAACTTTTCGGCTTCCTTAAGCTCAGAATATGTTCCTTCAGATGCTGAATGGGAACAAATGGATTTTGATTCACTCCAGGAAACAGAATTCCTTGAAAAACAAAAGCGAACCAGAAAACTTAGCGCAAATGAAGATCTTTGGGAGAAAACTAAAAGAAAAACACAAAGGCTCAAGGCAAGAGCTACGTTAATTAAAAAGGGGCAAATATTCCGGGAAAAAAATTTGAAGTGATTACTTCCTATTGTAATGGTAAATGCTACAACCGTTTCGATGAAAATGCACAAAATTTGATTTACACCAAATTTTACGAATTAGGCGATTTCGATAAACAAAACTCTTACATATTTTCCCAAATAAAGGTATGTTGCATTCATTGAAACCTTCATTAAATTATTGAATGATGTAATATTTATTTAGGTGAAATCTGTTGCTCGCCGATATACTTATATCTCAAACTCCCAATGAAAAAAAGCAAAAAAGTGTTACCAGAGATTATTTTGTACCATATACTGACGGCACTGATATAAAAGTTTGTAAGGCATTCTTCAAAAAGGAGTTATTGGTGTCTGATGGAAAAATTGATAGGGTTATAAAACACAAAGTAACTATGATTGTTCCAAAAGATAGACGTGGACGTCATGTGCCTTGGAACAAGACTTCGGATGAAACATTTCCTGCGTATGAATCGCACTACTGTAGACATAAATCCGAAAGGAAATATCTATCGCCAGACCTGAATATAAAAATATTGTATTCCGAATATCGAAAAAAGCATGCAAGCAAGGCAGTTTTTGAGAACAAATTTAGAAATATTTTTAACACTAGGTAATATTTGATTATTTTTCTATAGTAATTACAATCAGTTTAGTAATAATTATTTAATTTCTTAGGTTCAACTTACATTTCCATGCCCCTATTACGGATTCCTGCAGAAAGTGTGATTCATTTAATATTAAAATGAAATCTGAAATAGATCCACAAAAAATAAAGGACATAAAAGTTGCGCAAGAATTGCATCAGAGACAAGCTGAGCAAGCCAGAGAAGCAATGCAAAATTTTTCTAAAGTTCCAGATCAATTTGACGATACTACAGTAATCGCATTTGATTTCCTGATTTCCAATTTTATCTACAGGAATAACATACTCTAAAAGGCAGTTATGGACTTATTGTCTCGGTATTCAAGATCTACGAAAAAAAAATCAACGATGTTTTTATGGAATGAATCAGTTGCTTCGCGTGGTCCGCAAGAGATAGGATCTTGCCTTTTATATTACTTCAAACATTTTGTAACCACAAAAAGGTTGCGATGTTTTCTGATAGTTGTGGAGGACAAAATCGAAACATAAAAATGGCTCTTTTTTGTTCTTATATAACGCAATCAGATGAGTATTATATTTCAAGCATCGAACACTTATTCATGGTTAGTGGCCATTCGTATCTTCCATGTGATGCCGACTTTGGCCCGATCGAAAAAAACAAAAAATTCTACCAACATGTCTATGTTCCTGACGATTGGATACCAGTAATTGCTACAGCAAAAAAAAATCAGTTTAAGGTGGTTCCAATGGAAAAACGTAACTTCTTCTCCACTGAATATTTGGAAAACCTCATTACAAACAGAAAATAAAGCGAAAGTGGTGTTAAAGTTGAATGGCTAAAAATCCAATATCTACTGTACACACATGATCATCTATTTGTACTTAGATACAAGTACGGTTTCAATGAGATGCAGGCACTTTCATCAGTAAATATAAGAAAAAGAAATATCAATAATGAAGCCTTTACTTAACAGCATAAAGTTCTTTATACTGAAGGTAACTCAATTAGTGAAGCTAAGAAGAAGGATCTGGAGGTACCTACTGATGGAGTTTGTGCCGCCGATATATCACGAATTTTATGCAAATCTTAAAACCTCCAAAAAAACAATAGACACCATTTCTGTGACAAGGGAAGAGGAAATTTAAGAAGAGGGTTAAATTTTGCTTTTATAAAATATCATTTATTTCGCTGTTTAATTATCTATGTTTTTAATGAAAAACCGAAACATTCTCAGATGTATGGTACAGTCAGACCATCCCAATAAATTTTGAGTCTCTTAGAAAATACGTGATATGCAAAGTGGACCAAGCAACAATACTTTTTATATTTTTATATACAAAGAATCACAAGTAGTTTACAAATAAGCAACATGCTTTCCCAAAGCAATTGAAGATAGCTGGAACCCAATAACGAGCGTAAAACACAACAATTTTTTTTTCAAATGTAAGCACATGATTAAAACGCGTGTAACTTTAAAATATATAATTGAGGGATGGTCCATTCTGGCACTCAACGCATTATAAAGCTTCCTAGAAGTCACAAATAATTCAAGACTACATATTAGGTTTTGCTTTGAAACAAAGCAAATATCTTAATTCGAAATTAGTTTGTTTAAAATCAAAACTTTTTGTGCATTAACACATATGAAACCCAAACAAACAGCTGAAGTTTAAAACATGTTTATGATTGTTTGTCCTAAACGGTTTTGGAGAGGGGACTTTGGGACTTAAACATATTTAGGTTGATCTTTTTATATATCACCCCGTAACTTCTGAAATTCTGAACGTTACACCCGATATGATTTAAAATGTATTAGATTGATAGTCGCTAGATCCGTGCAGTTAGTCGAAAAACGTTTTGAAGTTTAAAATTTTGGAATTTAAACTTCCCCCCCCCCCCCCCCCACCACTTATATAAGTTTTTGCTTGTTTAAGTATGACATATTTATAGCCTTCGAGTTCCAAAACGATTTAAGGGTTACCCTGTATACTGAATTTTGAATATTCAATATTTTGCGCCTGTCCCAGAGCATGCGGACTGACATGAAATTTAGAATCCAGTATTTTATATAAGATCTACAAGGCATAATAAGATTCATAATAATATTTGAGTGGATTACTTAACCTCACATAATGAAGCTTAATGATGGTTAAATCTGAATTGAGCTTTATACAGAGAGTGATCAGCTTCAAATTTATTGATAGCATGCGCATCACAGCATTAAGCATAGGTATGAAAGACCTGCTGAATATGTGAAAATTAGTATGTAATAGTATTTGACTCTAGGCTTTCATCGTTTTAACAAGCAAATATAAATAGCTATTTTTATGTGCAATAGAACAGGGGAAGTGACATCTATTGGTTCGGACAGTAAACAGCTTTAGGTTCGAAGAGTCGATGTTTCTGAAACGGAAACTTCGGGGCAATTTGTTGAGTATTAATACAGCATTTTTCGACGCCAGTGGTGGGACTTTTCTCAGATAGTGAACGTACTAGTCCTTTTCTCTTATAACTGGATTTTGTTGAATAAGGTATGGCCTTCAATTCAGTATATCTCATTAATAACTCATAATATGAAAAGCGATTTTTGACATAGAACTCGCTAATAAATGAAAAAGTTGATAGTCTCTTAACACTACATCGAGGCACAGAATTTTTCGTAATGGTAGGTTTTAAATTAAAATTTAAAATTTGTCAAGCATATATCATTTCGTTGGTTGTACTTCTTTCAGATTCTTATAAATGTGTAAAAAACACAAGTAGGCGATTTGGATTATAGTTTGGATTGATGTCCTGTTAAATCTCAGTTCAAGCAATTCTGTGTGGCTTTTCAATTTCAATATAAAAATAAAAAAACATTATCTACTGCCGTACGGTCGCAAAAGCTAGAATGTTATCCAATTCATAACATATTAACTTCAAACCTTCGTTGTAGAATAGTGTTTATGATAATTTCAGAAAATTCGGCAAGAGTAGATACTTTTTATCGGAGACTGGTTGAAATAATTTTTATTTTTCATTTTTTGCTTTTTATTTTTTTATGTATTTTCTTTTTTTGTATTGTATCGTGGTAGGGGAATAGATGATCGCACGGAAGCTAAAGTGGTCCATTATGCTAACCAGCTAAGTAGGACTGGTATCAGAAGCTATCACGCTATAAAATTCGGAAGAAAACTAGGCAGGAGGATAAAGTACAGAACCATGTCCAGGTGGGATTCGAAGCCACTACCCTTGGGATGGTAGTCAGCGAACTTGCACACTCTGCTACTGAGGCTACAAAATACTAAAAGATAGATATTAGAAGTTATTGCCAAAAATTCATTAAGAACAAAAATGTTCATCCTAAGGTCGAGGAGCGATGAAAACTTCCGATAAAGTTTTCCGAGATATCGGGAAAAAAACATATAAAAAATGATTCTATTGAATATCATGATTCCCAATACATTGACCATTTTTCAAGTATTGAATTTTAATGTCCTTTTTGTCTTTCTTTACCGATCTTTGTTTTCACAACATAATTTAGAAAACTTGGTGCAAGTCTCCTAGAAAGAGAAAATAGTCCCGCTATGTCAATGCCCTCATGTAGAAAATTGCGGATAGTTGATAAAAGGTCGAGAATCGAAATATCTCCTTTTTCCTACTTTTAATAGGATTTTTCGACATGTTCCTATTTCTGTGATTTTGAACAATTATTTCTGCCGAAGTCATCAGCTTCGCATGATTTGGTGTTATTAAGATATTGGAAGAAAAAAAAAATATTTATTTAATAAAGTTTCAGATTTTGGCACAAAATGACATTCATTTTTAAAATCATTTTTCAATACCTAATAAAGTTTTATCAGAAGTTCGCCAAAGCATCAAATAAAAAGTGGAGCATCACTGATTCGAACTCATGAAACTATTGTAAAAAAAAGCATAATATTTCACTTTACCTTGCGTCCTTGAACTCAATAGAAAAAAAAAAGAATTAACTCTCTTCTCATCCACCGCCATTGTGCCATCCATCTTCTCTGGAAGAACTTTTCTGTATTCAAATGATGTGTATTTTTTCAAAGAATCAGTGCACCAGACGTTTAACAGGAAAAAATAGAATAAATCTTAGGAAATCGTTACGAATCTGTTCCACTTCATGGACCATGGCAAATAGAGATATCCACGGGGTAAACGTAGAAGTAAAATTTAAAACAACTGAATCCCTCTAACAACTCCTCTCTAGAGGTGCGAGTTCTTACCAAGCTTATTGCACCATTAGTGGGAACTACCATTATTCACAGTCAACAAGCAAGTCCCTTAGCTATTTATCATTGGGGTCCAGTCCAGTTCAGTGCCAGATTGTTGCCACTGGCATCGTTAAAAGCAAACACAAATTGCACCCAAAATAGTTGACAGAAAAATGCACAATCGTAGCTGGTCCAATTTATTCTACAACACATGCCTTAGTAACTAACCATGGTTAGTCAGTATAGGAACCGCCGATACTTGGCACAATTGGATTCAGTTAATAGCCAAAAACAAGGGCGTTAATGACCACAGAAAAGCCTCCTTTCGCTTCAATGGAGCATTTAGGATGCATTTGGAATTCATGTTTGAATGATGAATAAATATATTTACACACACACACATACATACATATTTTGGAGAACGAGTATATCTTAAGTCAAACAGGCGTGCATATGGTGTGCCATAAAGGCTTTCGTCACGGTCTAACGAGAAGGAATGTCCTGAAAATCTGCAAGCGACGGGTTTTTATTTGTTTTGTGGAAATACAAAATCAATTTCAATCGAGTTTGATTGATCGATTGTTTCCTTTTCACGCCACGAATATGATTGGGGGACACGGGAATTGCAACAATGTGACAACAACAACGTAAATACATACATACGTTGAAATCCGCAAGAGAAATATGATGTCACCTGTTAGCGTGGTTAGATTAAATCGTTTGATTCGCAAAAAAGACAGATTTTTCGGCCTATTGCTTTCTTTGTTGTCTAAATTGTTTCAAAAAGTGGTACATGCGAATTCTATTGGTTGCACATGAATCCTGGTTAATCGTGAACGTTTTGAGCTGTGTATACCTTTTGATTTGTGTTTCTGTTTTTTTCTGTAGGTACTATAAGTCCACAGTAAATCCCTAAACGAACCGATTAAGCATCGCCTGTATGTTGTATTTACGTATCCGTGTTAAGTCCTTTCTAAGAAGATCATCTTTTTTCTTTCTGAATTGTATATGAGATTTTTTTGCTTGGCCTGGGTGTAGAAGAATTCCAATTTCAATATAAATTGTGGAAAATTAGTAATAAAAGTAGTAACTGTCAAGTCATAGTAATATAATCGAACGTGCCTGTTTGGTTTAGAGCAGATTCGGATGCTCCACTCTACACAAATCAGAACTGTATCAAAACACCATGCCCTTAATATTGTAGCTTGGGCACGGATAGAGGAACGAAACTTGTGAAACTTTTCACAAACGATTTATAGGAAGTTGACAATCTTTGATTAATATTTGTCATTTATTTGTCAAATGCTTGCCAAGGATTTGTTAAACACCTGATAGGATATTTGTGTGAGGAATGTATTCAAAATATTCAGTTTTAGCCATGTATTCTTCGAGTGAAGTAAAGTGCCTTATCTAATTTTTCATCTTATTTGTCTGACCGTTTGAGGAACACTTTCCAGAAAGGAGATGGTGGAACTGAACATTTTTAGACAGAAGATTACACTATAGTGGTCGTGATTTATTAATTGACAAATTGACAATTTGTCCGCTTTTCGAACTTTCGCATTTCTATAATTTTTATTATATTTATCTTGTCCCATTTTTCATTCATGATTAAGACTTTATTATTAAAAAATTCCAAAATGAATTTTTACTATCCACACCTATTGCAAACTCACTGAAAATACTGCACGAATATAAACAAACATCTACTTATTTTTCATTTGGATTAAATTGGAAACCATAACTAAAAAATTTGCATCCGCACCCATAAATATTCCACACAAGTTTGATAAACGTTTGACAAATGCTGTCAAACATTTTGGAAATCTTTTTATGTGTGGTCGTGCCTTAAACAAGTCAATCCTGAGAGCTCTAGTGTCCATTCTCACTAGGCATTACTTTTTTAGGGGTCACGTACATAGGGTGGAATATTTGTTGGCAATCCTGTGCGCAGAGGTTGTGGGTAGGAGACCGAAATGGTGACTCATTTTCTACTTGCTACTGTTCTGGGTATCTCCGGTAAGTAATATAGATATAACTGCATGAAGCTGAAGCGAGGATATTGGAGTCCAATTCTAAATTTTCAGCTGGAATCTTTCGTAAATATTGAGGATGAACAATAATGGACCTTGTAGTAGCCCAAGTTTAGGGGACTCATAAGGATCTCAATTTCTTTCTCAAATTTATCCATCCAAATAATAATGTGAATTTTACTTTGAACAATGTTTTAAGCAGCAATCTTTTCGGTTTGACAGATTTGGACGCATCTTATGATTGTCTTATTTTCCCTTCCTCTACATTGCTGTCATAGCTTTCATAAGCTAACTGCTCATCATTATGTTCGAACTGTGTTTTCTCAGTCATGCATGATATTAATTACAAAATCTTCAACATCATCACTACTCACTCCCATCATGATATTGAAATAACTGACTGAATTTTTCGTCTAATACAAATTTTGACAACTGTACCTAAATTACTATTTTATTTTATTTAGTTTTTCCTTGAAAATCTATACTTCACTTACAAATACCAATTATGAAGCATGTAAATCGCTTTGCATAGAAATGAATATAACACAAAAAATTACAGAAAATTTTAAGAAACCTTTACGAAAACTTATTTTCATAGCAATATTCAATATGTGCGATATTATGTACCACAGGGCCGCCTTAACAGCATATTTGTGGACCTGGGCAGTATATTACTCTGTCTAATATTATAGTATGTTTCACTGTAATATATATTGATAATTACTACCTGATGGCTCCTCTTCTCCTGTGTTTTTTATTCTTTTTTTAATCTTTAAACACTTATGCGAAACCTTTCGTTTATCTTATGTAGATGCACCTAGAACATTGTTTTAAAATTCACTTATCTCATGTCTTATTTGCTAGACAATATGAATCCTGCATCCTGCTCCTGACATGTACATATCTCTGGCTGTCTACTTTAACCATGTTAGGAAAAAGGATTTAAGTGGATTTCCGCACAAGTTAGTTTCGCAAACACTTAACAAAGGGAAGAAATTCGCATAACCAGAGAACAATAAGGAAAGATGCTGTAAACATCTCCCAAGATGGCTATATCATTTTCATAATATGAAAATTCGTAGAATTGAAATGAACGCCAACAAAGGCAATAGTTATATAACTGCTTTTCAAGTGTCTTTCTGGCTTTTTGAATTAGCATGTCAGAGCTGTATAATACATATGTCAAGAGAGACAAAGAAAAATGCAAAATGAATTTGCATTTCCATGTAATATTTTTCAATTGTAAAAACGTCTTTTATTATTTATTTACCGCATCGTGAAATCTTAAAAATAATTCTTTTGTGGAGGTTGGCAACAGATTCGTTAATCCATTTGATCACTAAAGATTCTGATGCGTTGATTGTTATTTTTTACGTTTTTTTGGACTATCATTTATAGCATCTTCAAAATTGCTTTCACCATTTCGGCTATTTCGGTCGACTTGATATCTGTTATTATGATGACCATAAATGATCATAAATTGGTACCATAACTGCAAGACCGAAATAAATTGGTACTCTGGACTGGGTTAACCATTTCAGTGCAACTCCATTTTTCAAATGTCTTCGCAAAGTTCTTCTTTTCAGTCACAATTTTGAGATTCTTAGTCTCTACAGGATGTTCCAACATTGTCCCAAGTTCACCACTGTTTCTGTAAATTTTTACAAACTATCCTCATCTTGATATCTATAGAAATTAATTAAGTAATTTTTGTAAATTAATATTTTCGGTTACTTCCTGGAAAATATTTTGAAAATATTATTTTCAAATTATTTGACTTTTTGTTTTAGTTTTGACAGATTTGAAATATTAAAAAAAAAATGTTGAGTTTATCTTTATTTATGTAGAAGAAGGCTTAACTTTGTCCTGTAAAATGTGTAAAAAAAAAAAGGAATAAAATATTAATTAATATGTTAAGCCTCTCCCAAATAAAAATTCTGAGTGGCTATTGTTTCCACAGGAAAAAACTTGCACAAGTCATTTCTGGAAGTGACTTAGAAGTATACTTGTAAATGGACATGTGGCCCACACGGGCTTATACTTTTATTTTACTTGTTGGCCCCAATATAAAAAACAAAAAAATCCTCTTTTATAATTTAGTACCAAAATTGGAACATGTATGTGATACATTGGGACAGGAGCTTTAATAACTTCGAACAAATTAGAACTGTTTTATTAAATACCCCAATTACCGAGCTCTTGAGCAGTTCATGTGATAAATACTGTCGATGAGAGAAGAGGATCATGCTACAAAATACCCATTAATTCTATTGAATTACAATAAAAGAAACAAACTGAAAACTTAATCTCTATTGAATATTTCTTTCATTTGGATTATTACTTTCTACAGTCTTTAACACATGTAAAATCTATAGAAAATCAATTTAGGACAATTTTGATTGCCCGTTCTTAGAATGGGATATTCTTTTAAGTTTGTAAATTTTTTTTATTTTTTTATTTTTTTTAATTAATTTTAATTTTTTCAATTTTCCTTTATTTTTTTAAATAATTTTAATTTTTTTAATTTTTAACTTTATAGTTAAACTTTTATTTACCCACATGAGTGGAGTCTTATAAAGTGCCATCTATCTTATCTTAGAACCAATGGAACTTTTTACTAGTGAACTTACTGCACGAGAACAGGCTCAGCAAAATTTTGGGTTGGTATTTTGCTAGCGGTAAAATTTATGTGGAATTGTCACTTTTTGCACGTACTCGGTCCTGACTTATTCGAACTTCGTACTAGGCATTACATTAAAGAAAAGAAAAAAATTTCGTAGAAAATGGGTTAATTTAAGCTGAATCATTAGGATTACAATAATAAGTTGGTTCTAAACCTCCGAGTAAAAGTCATAAGTATCATAATGTCATGTGTTGCGAGCCTACCACCCTTGCTATGGAACGAAATGTTATCCATTAGACTAGTGGAACACCAGAAGCCCTTAAATAATGGTGTCATTTAATTGACATATTTAAGAAAGAAATTGCTCAAAAAATAGACAGCGCAGTGAAGGACAGCAAATCCTTGCATAAAAGGGGAAAAAATAGAAGAAAATTCCTGGTAACGCACATCCAATAATTCAATTTGTATGTCTTATTTGCAATAGTGTCCTCATTTAATTTTCAAGGTCCATTGTATACATTGCACTCTTTTTACAAGAAAAAGCACTTGTTAAGTGTAACTCCTTTTTTCGGGGTTGCTAAGCTGTTATCTGACTAAAAACGGGAGTATTGCAAGAAATCTGCATATCACACTTCAGGCTATATAGAGGTTGCTTGTACGTAAAACACAGCGTTTAGGGTAGAGCAGCTGTGACAGTTGGCTTCAATTGCAGGAAAAATTTCGTTAACTTTTAAGAAGAGGCGGAAGGCGTAACGGATGTCAACTCGCTTTTTTTCAACCACTTAAGCTGACAAAAAACGATGCTAACGAGATTATGCAACAATGCGCTTAGCGATGACTACATTGTTGCGTATATCGTTTCTATACATATTTCCTATTTTATAGGCCTCGTCAGTTATACTCAGAGACATAAAAACAGACATACATTAGATGGGAAATAATTGAAAAAATTTAAAACTTCCCATTGAAATGATATTTGGGGTAGCTCGCTCCTTAATTCTTTGTTGATCTATGATTGATGGATGAATACGCAAAAGGGAAGCAATCTTCCTTTTCGGATTGTACATGGTCATGGCTTGAATTTTACTTACATTAACAATGACTGTCGCTTGCATTTGTCTGTTTTTGTTTACTTAAGGGTTTTGTCGTTTTTATATGGGAAACTGTTACTGCAAGTCTGAAAGTAATGGGCTCGAAAGCACTTTGCTAATACTGTGCTTTAATTTTTTTCGTATATTTTAGTATATGCAAACACTTCTCATCTGTTGTGATAGTTTTTGTTTTTAGTTTTAGTTTTTTTGAAAATGCTTAACAGATGTGAAGTGAACGTATGTACCAAAGATATTAATCCATAAAGAGATGTTCCACTCCAATAGATTTTATTCAATTGTTTGATGAAATTATTGAAATTCCACTTTAAATAAATAAAGATAGAGATTACCTACTTTATAGGATTTTTACCGGGTTAAACTCATATTTGAATAAGGTCAAATTCGAATGAATAATAGAAAAAAATATGAAGAAGGCCAGTGTAATGAGAAAAATTTTCATCATATTTTGCACCAACTAGTGGGATAAAATTCTATATTTTACTCTTTTACTTAGGTTAGGTTAGGTTAGAGAGGTGCCGCAAATTATACGACTTGATCCAGTGCCAATCGCTGGAGTATTATTCTCCCGCTCCTGCGATTAAAGTTATCTTCTTCGCATCTCTAAAAGAAGATATGTCTGCTGTTACCGCAGGAGCTTGAGAGTCTGTTACTACATTGCCATTAATAGAATCTACTATTGTTTGAGGAATATTGGAATGTCTACTTCTATCAATCCATTTATTTTAGTCTAACTGCGCTAGAAGAGCCAGCGCTTTATACGGCAAAAAGTTATATGAAATTACAGTTTTAAGGTAAGAGAAAATCTTCGCCTACTTTTCTTCGAAAACTTCTGTTCGAAAATAGAGATCTTCGAAAAACTTTTCTTCGAAAAACTTTTCGTCGAAACAACAATTTATTTTCAAAGCCATGCATATAACGGCTCCAAAAAAAACACCACAACAAAAACCAAAAAAAAAAAAAAAAATTAAAATTAATGCGGCCAGAAATTCAGTACGTCCTCGTCGTTGGCCTCGCGTAGCGCTAAAGGTGAAAGTGAACAATTTATCATATTCTCGAAGAAAGGTATTTTCGAAGAAAAGTTTGTCGATGAAACGTTTTCGAAGAAAAGTAAAAACACAAAGAAAAAATATCTATAGTTTTTTTAATTTTTATTGGTTACCAATGAATTTAGTCGAATTTTTTTAGAAACTTGTTAAAAATGCAAGCAAGTTAGGGCCTCGATAGGACAGCTGGAAAGCGTGCCGAGTGTACCATCCCTGGGGTCGTGGGTTTGAATTCCAACCTAACAGGGCCCGCCGCTTTTTAATCCTACCCAGTTTCCTTTCGAATTTTATAGCATTATAGTTTCTTCTATTTAGGAGATTGGTACAATGGGTCACCTTGGGATTTTTCGCCCCTGGCACGAATCAAAAAGAAAAGGACAGAATTGATTTTCTTTGTGAGACTTGGAATAAATTATGCGTACTTATGACGAAACTAAATTAAATTTTGATCCACTTCTGCCGAACTAATTTTGGCATACATGCGCAACTACATTGAAATGTCCAATATTTTCAGAATAAAGCAAGTGAGTAGGAGAGGCCCTAACTGATAAATCTTGAATCCAATTTTGTCATCCAAAACACTGCGAATGCATGCCAAGTTTCAAAAAAACTGGCCCGGTAACAGTGGACAAAAAGATGTTTTAAGTGTACAAGATATGCGATTTCTCGAATTTTGGGAAATAGGCGTTTGCTTAAGCGATAACCTCCTAGTTCGACGTGAAATTTTTGCAACCGTGCTATTTCTTCATGTTTGAAAAGAAAAAGAAGTCGCAAGGCGCTAATACAGGTGAATAGGAATGATATAGTTTGTAGTGACTCTAGCTCTACCCTTAAGAAAACACTAAATATATGGTAACGCCATAAGCCGGTGAAACAAGTTCGAGCTCGCAAGAAAACTCGCTGTATCCGAAAGTTAGTTGGTTCGAGAAAAAATCTCTAAGTCGTCGTGTGCCATCCATCTTGTTATCCACTCGCTCGCAGCAACAAGTCACATGTAAAAACGCGTTCAGTATTCGACTAAGTCATCGAGTAATTGTTTTAAGTTTTAAGTAAGAATAGGAACAGTAAAAGTTGTGACGGTAGTTTAGTGTTTTTAAATAAAAGTACTCAAACTGTTAAAGTCGGCCTTTCAATCAATCAACCCACGCACGACAGCTCTATTTGGAACTTTGTGTGTGTGGATATATATAAATATGATGTCAAATATCAAAAATAGAATTACTCTTGTATTTTAAGCACCATCTACAATCAAGGTAACAGTCTTATCTGTATACATCGGTTTTTATTATTTATTTCGTTTATTCTGCTCACATTGAGTACTACACAATTTATTTCTGCCATATATTTCGCCACGGTGGTTTTATATCCATGATGATTGTATGATTTAATTGCATTGTTTTCCAGACGCAAGATGAAATACCTTAACAGTTCTTCTCAGACATAAATGTACGCCACATTTTGAAGACATTACGTCTATTGTTTCCTATTATTTATTTTTTTATTTTTATTGTTTTGGGTAACTGCTTTGTAAATTTTTGATGATCTTTAGCCATGTGTAGGGGGTTAAGTGCCACATATTTTTAAAAGGTACCGCAATATTACAATATTCCTTTGCTTAGGTTCTATGTTTGCCCCCTATTTTCTTTTTCTAATATCTCTTCAATCACAAAGTTTTTCTGGACTGAATTCCAGGCCACAGTGATGTGCCCGCCAATGAGCCAGTTGATATTCTGATTAGGAAAGGTTCAGTTATGAATAAATATGGTTAGTGGAAGAATCTATTGAAAGACCTCTAAAATCAGTGAAGAGGCTTCTTTCTGTAAACCATATACTAATTTTTCGGCCACGTGTTATTAGCGAGCTTTTCTTGACATCTTGACGATCGCAGAGAGAAATTAAATAAATAGATGATGAAAAGTGATACTTACTTTTGTATTAAAGAGGATACGACCATAGAGAGTGAGTCTGTCAAATTTTCCGAAGTCCCGACTAATCCTGATTTTCACGTCTGACTATTTAATTCTATACGATCTTATCAATGCATTATCTACCATCTGTATTACCACATAAATTATTTACTTGAACAGTTATTGTCGCATTCAAGTACTTAAATGAATTTTGCTTCTTGGCTCCTCCTTTCAGTTACCTTTAATTTTCATCTTATACATCTTTGGGAAAAAATATTTTATTTCAACATTTCCTTTACAATTCCTTAAAAGTAATTCGGAAAAGCTACCATAGGTATATACCTAAAAGCAGCTGTAAAACCTTGGAATTGCCACATTAAACAGCCACACAGAGCGTTTTTCTCTTTTGGCTTCTATACATGGATAACTAAAGTTTTTCAATTATGGTCAAACACAGACGACAATATTCGAAGAATAAAACTTTCCTACGAAATAATTAAAATGGAAGCGAATTGCCCTATGTAGAGTAGGTACACACTTTCCTTGGAGACATGTGAAGAAGTTTAAGAAATATTTTATTCATGTAACGAAGTGAATTTTATATTTGGTTGTAGGTATACCCGTTGGAAAATTTCCATGGGAATACGACAAAGCTTGGTTTTAAAAAACTTTTATATTAAATGTCTAGAGAAAGTCGTCATCCTAGTGGTTCTGAACGCATTTAAGTACCATTTGGAAATTTGTTGAAAATACGTTCACTCCTTTTCTTCGTATATAGCCGGTGAATATTTCAAATTTTGATGATCTAATGAGATTAGATTTTAAGCTAGTGAGAAATTGTGCTATAATAATCCGAACGAACAAAAGTCTATGAATTTTAAAATTTTTTCTATATACACTTTCGGAAATTTTCTAAAATAGGTATATTGTAAAATTACTGTGCCTATCATCAAAACGGATGTTCGCATGAAACATCATCAGCGACTGGCGAAGATGAGCACTTGCAGGTGTAGAAAACCTTTTGGCCATAGCTCGCTAAACGCTCATCTAACAAGGAACTGGAAATTGTGGACAGCCCTGAATATCTTTTCTGCCTGGAAGTAGAGCTTGAGACAACCGAATACTTTCTCTGTGCTTGTCGGGGATTTGCCCGGCGTAGATTGGGTACGCTTGATTCTGTGCTCCTATCTGCGAATGAGCTGAAAAGCTTACCTCACCTATACTTAATTCGGTTTACTAAGAGGTCAGGCTTTGGCCTCCGTGCTTGTGTTGTTTCGTCAACCTGCCTAAAAAAAATATCTTAACAACTCCTTTACGAATCGAATTTAATTTGGGGCTTTTCTTGCCCCTTTTCTTGAGCTAGTTAAGTTCTACTAAAAAGGTAATACAAATAATTCAGCAACGATCTTTTCTATAACTTTTGTGAGGTTATAGTTTGTATTGACGTTGCAAATAAGTTTTTGATTGCTTTAGAGGTGGTTGACATTGGTGTTACCTTTCTCGAGAGAATATTATTGGATTTCTGCCCCAAGATGTCCTACGTAAACGATATACATCATTTGAAAATAGTCATTTACATTTTGTAGGATCCAATTTGAAAGGTTGTAAATATCGTTGATAATTTTACTATTAGGGTTCTTCTACACTTCTAACCCCTCTCGAATGGCTCTATGCCATAACGGGAACATTTTATTCGCCTTAACCATACTTTTGATATGTTGGAAGTTTCTATTGGTTACTATACCCGCACCATCATTCAGGGGAGCAATTAACTTAAACTGAAATGTATTGCCTTCCCAGAAAAGGAGGGAAGAAAGACAATGCTTGAGAGATCATAAAAGAGAAATCATTTTTATCCTGCATATAAATTTAGATGGACATCCAAAAAGGCACAACGAGCCATGTTGCAAAATTATTTCTCAAAATTAGTAATATTTTTGAAATCTCACAAAAACGTCATAAAATTTATGGCCGTAACCGCATTATGAAGGATAATTTTCAATACTACCAACACAATAAGGGAAAAAGATAAAATAAGGGGGCACATTAAGTGTTGTACCCATGTTCTTATTAATTAAATAGACGACATGAATGGGATATTTTCACTTCAAACTACACAACTCTTACATGCAGTAGAGCCAAAAGCAATTTTAGGGTTCTTCCTATAGTTACTCGCATACATACGTATAATTTGGCAGGCTTTCCTTATATAAATATATACGAGTTCTTTAGCCATCATACGATTAATAGTTTTACTAAATACCATAAGGCACCAAATATAATATGTTGGGCAATAAAACGCAACATTAAACCGAGTGTGGTTTCATAAAAAATTTCTGTGAAGACGTTTAAGCAAAATTAAGCGAAATTGACAATAATAAAGGGAAAAGGCTTATTAGCCATTAGGCAAATGAATGTGAAAATGACTTTCAAAACCAGCTCAACACAAGCTCGCTGTAGGGACACGTTTAATAGTCACACGGTCAACCAACACATGCTTTTCATCACTTACGTGTTAGTATTAGTGTGTTTAACTAAACATAAACGTAACACCGGATAAATTGACATGCAATGCAATATAGAGCAAATGATTTAAGTAATATATAGACTTTTTTTAAAACATGCTTAGAAACGTCAACAAACATATGATCAGCAATTTTATTAACATTAATACACAAGCGAATAATCGTGAATGCTAAAGATAGACCTTGAGGAGTGAACATGCAACAGAGGTAGCAGATGCACAAAAGTTACATTGGTAGCCGTGCCACGTTGCTCAAGCGACTGCATATTTAAGGGCTTCAAATCAATACTCATAAGTTGGAAGAATCAATAAATTATTTAAGGGTAGGTGCCTAAGAGGAAAGCGTCCGAAGTTCCGCTGAAAATACACAATACGGTCGATGTATGTAACGTAAAAGGGAGTTCAAACCTGACCAGCGTACTCAAGAAGTGGCCTCACATAGCAAGTGAACTAACGTAATGTAATGGTGGGACTCAACATCTCTCGGGACCAACGTTTTATAAAGTCTAGGATAGAACTGATCTTTGATACAATCTAGTTTATGTGGGAGATAAAATTCAATCGTTGGCCAGTTTTGACACGCAAGTCACAGATGGAACCCACACAACGAATCGAGAGGTACGAGAACCCATAATCATAAATGATTGATTTGTGATTCCAGTGAAAGTCATAACCTCATATTTGCAGGAATAGCAACAATTTGTGAAGGTACATGTTCACAATCGCGAACTGAACTATTCTGAGTGAAAAGCTTAATGTCGTCAGGATAAATCAAGAATTTACAATACCTCACAACAGAGACAATGTCGTCAATAGAAAGAATAAAAAGTAACTCCATTGTGGTAGGCCACACGAAGCGTTCAGAACTCTAGAGATGGAATGGCGGAAGTAGATTTTATATGTTCTGTTAACTAAATAAGACTCTGTCCTTAGAAATTATTAGAGGAAACCCATACTTTTCTATGTTAAACATTATCACGGTGTGAAATTACTTTAGCGAAGCTTTTACTAAAGTCTGTATAAATAGAATCTGTCTGGTAGCCTTTTGCAAACGCGCCAACGGTATCCGAGACAGATTCCAACAAGTGAGTGGTTTAGACCTGCTCGAAATAAGCCCATGTTGCTTTGAAGGAAGCAAATTCTTGCAGGAAATTGATAGCTGAGAATAAATGACAGAAAAGAGTAATTTGGGAATGCAGGATAATTTTGCAATAGGCCTATAGTTAGAAATTTCACCTTTACTACCTTTTTTGTTGATAGGTATGATAAAGGAATTTTTCCATAGCTGCGGTGTAACAACCTTTATCGATCGATTTTTGGAAAATAATTCTAAGCGGAGCTACCAGAACATGGCAGCAAGAGTGGAGAAAGGAGAGGAGGTAGGATGGATCCCATCCGGACCATTAATATGATCAAGAATATCCTCTTCTGAAATTGAAAGGACAGCGAACGAAACGTCATGAGAATCGTTGTATTGACTGAAGTTGCTATTTTGAGGTTAGAAATTGAAAGAGGAAAATGCATTCTCAAGAAATGAAGCAAACATATTGCGAATTTCAGACGTATCATCACTAACAGAGTCCATGGAATTGGGATAGTTGTCGGTTTTTATTCTTCATATTATTAAACATAAAAAAAGATACGAGGGTCACAAAATAACTTCGCACGCGTGCTTAGAGTATACTCATTATAAGATGAGAGGAAGTGTTTGTGACTTAAATGCCTTAATCTGCCATACGACTTTTCCACAATTTATTCTTACTAGTTTTAAGATGCTTCAGTTCTTTATTGAACCATGGTGGAGATGTTGTAGAGTACCGCTGACGCTCGCGGGGAACATGAGAGGAAAATAAATTGAAAAGAATGATGTAAAATTTAGAGACGTCTTCGTCAATATTATTGCTAGACAGTAATGTGTTGAAATCAATAGATGTAAGGCTACCGGGAAGTTCAGAAAAGTTAGGCTTTCTAAAATTGAAGAAGGATTGTGTTTCGTCACCGCCAAAAGGCTTCATAAAATATGTAATTAATAGAGGGGGGGGGGGGTGATATTTGTCAAGAGTAGACATTATAACTACGGCTAAGTTCAACTAATAAGCTATCCGCGTCAGCAGAAAAAACTAGGTCTAGCCCATGCAATTCTTAATATTACTGATTTGGCTGAGACTAAGAGATGATTACTGTCAGGAATAGTGATTTCCTTGTTGTAAAGTTATTTAGAGGAAGATAGTCATCGTTATCTTCATTGAGTACCCATTGTATATTGGGTGAGCTAAAATCGGCAATAAGTAGTAATCAGTCAAGAGGTTCCATCTTACCATGGATAAAATGAGATGTTGAAATGTGTAGGCCGTAAATATTCTGACCGTTGCCATCAACAATATTTATGGAGTCTGGAGGAATATAGGAGCAAACAGTGTATAATTCAGATTTTAAGAGAGATACCTTAACAGCAATAAGTTCAATATCAAGATTGTTGGAGAAACTGGGAATTGAACTGGTTTTTATATGCGAAAAGTACGCCACCGCCACGAGCAACAGACTCAGTATGTCTATTTCATCGAAAACTTTCATACGAATTGTCAAGGATTTCAGCATCGCGAATTCCATGATACAGCCAAATTTCAGTAAAAAGCAACTATGTCGAAAGAAGTCGCAATAGAGGTTTTGCAGATTTGTGCAGTTTTGAACGAATTCGCCTTATGCTTTGATAGTAAAGGTAAAGCGATTTGAGGTTTTTGGAATATAGCTGCTCATTTTAGCCCAGAAAGTACATACGAATAATTTACTAAAAGTACCCGGGGGAAAAATGTGGGATCCAAATACTTGTTCTCCACATCTGCTGAGACAGTTAAAACAAAGGATGTAACCGGTTTTGAGCATTTACTAATTTTTCGACAAGCTATATCATCTGTTAGATATTTTTGGACTTCTGATACTTCAAAGTTTTTAGAGAGAAGCGGGTTACGAAAACACTCGAAGGTTTTGGTAATTCCTAAATCGGACATAGATGAAGTATCATTCATTACAGTGGAATCCCAGCAAACCAAATTTTCCGATTTTCCTTCGAAGTCGTAATATAATGGTGGAAAAATCTTCAGATTTCGTAATCGATTTCGTATCGAGTTCTATTCGAAAAATGTATGAAGCGATTGACACGACTTCGTACGGAAAATTTGCTGCTATTTCCATAAGTAAAGTCTGAATAATTTTGAAAAGATTATTTCCTCTTCAAAAGATTATATAAGTCCAGTGAGGTCTATTGTCCGCAATACAAGATACCCGTGCGCTATCAATTCCGTGAAATTTGGAACGTGTTTAACTATAGTTCCCATTAGAATATAGTACCAATAACGGTAAAAATACACGAAATACGGTTTTCTTTACGAACTCATAATGAAAGATCGGAAGAATGTTACGAACACTCGCAATTCCGACATCTACACGAATTCATAAAGAACAATCGGAAGCAAAGTTATTTTCCTTTCTTCAATTTTGTGAAAATTTTTAGATTTGCCTGAAGTTTTGAAAGTTGTGTTTGTTGGGCTCAGAGGCAGGCACTACAGTGGTATTAGCAGAGCATTGGCCCACCTGAGGCCACAACAGCCGAGACACTCGAATTAAGAGCAGCAGCGGGCAGGTGCAAATTAAATCGCTTTCTTCGGCGAGATGGGGTTTAGGGGCAGGCTAAGTAGGTGGCACATCTATAGACGAAGAAACACCGAGACAGATTATATGTCCGCTGATTCTCAAGAGGTGTCACATCAGAAGACGCGGAGATTTTCAAGTTTCCACACAGCTTATTAATAAAAAATTGTTGAAAATATTTTCCTATTACCCTAGACGCGTATGGTTTTTTTTTAAACATTTTTTGCCACCTAAATGATCCCTCTATTAAAGGCATTCCAAAAACTGACCTGGTTTTTTTCACCCTCTTTTAGGGAACTAATAGTGTTAATATCAATTAAGGAAATCGATTTAACAATATTGGCTTAGCAGCGGAATACATCAACTGACACATTCCCGAAGAAGTGGTGGTCTTTGATTAATGGTTTTGCAGCATGCAATAAATTGATGAGTTCGCAAAAATGTTCTCACTACCACCAATAATCATCTTCCCACCATCGGTTTCAAGCAAAAGTCTCAGAAGTGTTGGATTTTATTCGCTGGCATGTTGTACCGAGATGATAAGTTTGTTTGTTTCCGTCACAAGAAGAAATCAGCTGTGAGCGAAATTTCCATTAATTTCGAAATGCTATCCTCGCTTATGATACTTGCTGTCACTTGGTAACTTTTTCGCCGCAATGTGACACGCGCTTTGACTGCACTGCATAATTGACTGATTTACAAAGGCTCTATAGTTACCCTCTGTTCGTTTACAATAGGTTTCTCTTTCGCGTCGCATCCCTCTGAAGAATCTGTATACACATACAGGCAGGCTCTCGTCCTATAGTAAGATCTAAGGGGAGAGGGTAGGAGGAGGCCGTATTTTGTATTTTGTTTGAAACGAAAACGATAGGCTGTGTCCATTGCGTTGTGAAAAGCAATGGCGTGTAAATAGCTGATAAGCAACTTTCAATCTATCAATGCCAATGAATTTCACTATGGGTTTACATGTTTTGCTTTTGTATGTCATACGAGACTGGTGTAGTAGCAGTAGTAGTTATAGTATGTGTGTATTTGGTCCCTCTGTTTAGCTGGGTTATTCCGAAACGATTAACAAAACAATTCGGAGTTTGAGTGGCAGTGAAAAGGGTATTTTCAGACGAAAGCAACAATTGGAAGGTATTCAAAACAGATTCCAATCGATATCTCTGTGATTATTTGTAGGCATTATGTCCAATTTGGGTCACTATCTTTCCATTCTATAGTTAGAAATAATAGTAGTCTTGTCTAATTGTTGTAATCGAAAAAGGGAAATAATTGTATAATGAGAGGCTTAAGTTTGCGTTGAAGGAAAAACAAATTTGACGTCGTATTCATACCGTGGTTATAAATTTAGGTTGGCTGTTGTCGTTAGTTCTTGGAAGTGGATGATAGAAAATAAATATACTTATCGGCACGCATTAAAAAAGGTTAGTAATTAAATAATAAAAAGGTGACATTGAGTGCATATAATTAGTGTAGTCTAAAATTCAGCCTACCAAATTTGGGAGGGTTCTTTACACTGACTATACATAAAATCTATACTAAAGCCCAATTTGAATTAGGTTTTTGGTATAAGTTCATAATTCATAATTTTTCTAAATGAGTAAAGTAGGTAGACGTGTATACATATGTACAGGGTTGATTTGTAATTGGTGGTCATCAATGGAACAAGTGATAGGTTGAAATATTAGGAAGAAAAAATTGCTATAACAGGGGACGTGCCAGAGTTACAGGGTGATTAAGAAAATATATAGTTCTTAAAAAAACCACGCCGTAACTTCCTTGTTATACAACCTATGAAAGTGGTTTTCAGTTCATATGATAGCAAACCGTCTACATCTTTCCAACGAATGTCGAACCATCACTCCACCCCCTCATATTACTATTTATAGGACGTCGAGGTCAAAAAATTTCGAATATTTTGAAATATTTTTAACGAGAGATTGTTCCGAGATTTGTAAACCTCAGAATGTTACCTTTGATTTAATCCTACAAGTATGCCTACCTACATCCAACCGTTTTTGAGATAAACATGTTTATGTGATGTATAATTCCGAGACGGTAAGAATGTGAGACTCTTTTTTAAGAATTAAAAACACAACAGGTCATTCATATTAGGTTAGATTTGGTTAGATTGGCGGCCATCGGAAGCTTGTATAATCGGCCACAGTTAGACCATCTATGGTCCACTAGAATGCCACATTATTTGTAACCTATCTGGAAAGAATTGCGTTGAAACCAACCACAAGAGCTAATGATCCTTACTAGGTCCCCCAACACTTTGTCCGCTAATTTCCCCAGTTCTCAGATCAAGCGGCTACCAATCGTATTCCTCGCGCCAATCGTATTATTCGCACAGTGGCAGGTGAACGCTTTGAACTTCTTCCTGGTACATACTGCTTTTGCAGAAGTCGTTGTATGGATCTTGCAAGCGCCCTGCATGTTTTCCAAAGAGGCAGTATCCCGTCATAACTGCAATAAGGTTGCGTATATCATTCCGGTTCCTCTTCGTCAGAGATTCAGTGTTCCCAGAATATATGTCGTACCAACGCTGTTTGGAAATCGTACATGTGGTCAATTTTCCCCATCTGCGATTTGCTAGCTTACAGTCTTTAATATCTAGAGTCCTCTTCACTGCTTCTAGAAGCCGACCTATGAATTCCTCCACTAGACATATATTCATAACGGAACCCTTTCTGGCCAGAGCATCAGCTGCCGCATTTCCAGGTATATCACTAAGACCGGGCAACCAGTAGAGAATAGCTCTATTATTAGCACCCAGTTTCCCGAAATAACAGAGACACCGTTGCAGTAGGCCCGATCTAGTGGTGCTTGAGTCCAGAGCTTTGATTACGGCATTCATATTAGCTTCATTATTTTATGTTTTTTGCACTTTCATTTATTTATTAACCTTTATAAATATAAATCGAAACTTAAAATACTTTTACCTTCTAACTTTCGTCACACTTCGTTTACCTTTTCTTATGTGCCACATTCACAAATCTCTATAGGTACTCATTAGGTAGCCATACACCATGGGATTTGCGTGCGAGAGATCTAGCCCAAGATTCCTTCCGCAAAACTCGCGCGATTACGTGGCGTGTGCTATAAAGCTCGTTCGCAACACACGATATGCTTTTTCCGAATGGAAAGCCTGTATAATTTAGAACTGGACAAGTTCTAAGTGCGTTTACGAATTCTTTTACAGGCTGAGTTTCAAGGAAAAGGGTATATTTTGCGGCAATTTTTACGCGAATTTTATTAGCATCTCAAGAGAATTAAAAATAAAAGCAACCGTTTGTGTTATGATATGTGCTGCAAGCAAATTGTAAAAAAAAATAAACAGAAAATGTGGCGCAAAAAGTGGTTCGCCGATAGGCATGAATTCACTGATATGAAATTACTAAAAGTGTTAAAAACAAATTATCTAGCGGACTTGTAAAACTATTTGAGAATGGATGAAAGTGATTTTGGTATTTTACTGGAGAAAGTTAAGCCTTATATACAGAAGCAGGATACGGAACGACTGGTACCAACATTACAATATTTAGCAACAGGTCGTAGTTATAAATGTTTAACATTCTCAGCAGCAATTTCTCCACAAGTGCTATGTAAAATTAGTTATACCTGAACAATGGCACACTATTTACGGGGTTCTTCTGGTGGAATATATGAAGGTAAAGCTATCTTTATTTCATGAATAACTCTAAATACTCAAGTACTTATTGGAACAAAAGAAACGTTCAATGACCTTAAAAATACCTACAACTATAATTCATAAATTGGACATTTCATTTTATTTTTAAATTCCATTTCAAAAAACTTAAAAATACAACTACAGAAATAAACATTAAGTAGGCAGATACGTCCAAAAAATTTTAACGTTATCAAAATCTGGAGGAGTTGAAGGCGACGGGCTGATGCAAATAATACTGCTATATATTGGATTTTCCAATACTATTGACTTATCGTTTAATTTATTCTTAGCGATTGAATATTTTTTGAAATGGTGTCACAACCAGCGTTTGGGTCGTATTGCCTATAAAGTGCAATCAATACATCATATCCTTTATTTTTAAGGTTTCCATTTCATACTCATTGGATTTAACTTCCCATAAAGGTGGATGCTTTCAATATAAGTCAATGAAATTAAACATTACATCCTTCGACACGCACCGTAAATCGGCCATATTTTACACAAAACAGCGACTTCCAGAATACACTTCAAGCTGTCAACTACAACTGACAAGATTGCGCGTGGGTAAAATTATTATGTGTGTGCTTGAAGAGGAAAGGAAACCGCCTAAGAATAATTTATAATACCTGTTATGGATATTTGTTTTTAAAGGTCCTTTGAATTTGAATTTCAACTAAAAGAAATATGTTAATGGAAATGAACATTAAGTATTTACTTGAAAATTTTTCCTCAGAATTTTTATGCAAATATTAGTGCCTAACGACGCCATCAAAAGAATTTCGATTAATTCTATAGGGTGCCTGCGTGCTAAATATTTTTATAGCCGTAGATTTTTTCGATTCAAATTCCGTAGCATTTTTTCGCGATTTTTTTTTGAAAATCCGTAGTATTTTTTTTTTTTTGATTTCAAAATCTCCTGCCAAGTGCATATATGTCTTTACTCGATTGTTAACTGATCATATAATTCTTCAATTGATTGTTTTGGTAATCTTATAATATTATTACCAGAGTACCCAAGGAACATCGTTAAGACTTCAAGTGCTAAAAATCTGGAATGTTTCCTATATGGCTCCTATATAAATCTCGATCAATATTTAAGTTCTTACATAGATCTTGTAATTCTTATAGGAATAACTAGAGTGTTATATCTACATTTGTAGTTTTATATGAGTCTAAGGAGTATAAGTCCTATATGAAGAATTTACTACTTGAATATAAGTGTTATAAACGTGAGTACTTATATGGAACTACAATTTCTAGAGAATTGTAATCCTATGTAATATTCCTATATCAGTATTGAAGAATTTAAATATGGGAGTACCTACAGTTCTTGGGAAGTATGTTCATATATCAAGCTTCATATCATAAATCAATCTCCAATCAAGCCTTATATAAGACTGCGGGGCATAAGTAATTTCAGTAAGAATTGATTTTCGATATCAAGACTCATATAAGCAATCACTATTTTGTGAACTTTTATATAGGATCAAGGGGATCATTTGCAAATTGTATTCCTATACCAAAGCTCATAGGAGATACTAAAGTGTCATGTTGTGGCACGCGGGTAGTACAACGCCGAATAAAAAATTAATATACTACCCTCCTTTGAATGCGCAGTTGGTTAAGAACAGTGAAATTAGAATTACAATAACGAATTTAATGGATGTGTAATAAAAAAATCTGGTACATATCATATCACCATATATCATTATTTAATATTTACGAGTTTCCTGATGTTTCTCCAATGGTCGTCTTGGATTTTTGTTTCAATTTACCTTCGTCTATATGGTCTAATACGCTCAACTCAATTCTGATAGACCGAGTTGAGTGTTTTAAATTAAAAATATTAACGTCTTGCAAATTGTTCTTTCAACTGTCAAGAAACTTTTAAAACCACACTACGCTGGCCGATCGGAATTCTCATATAGGAGTTCACATCATGAAATAGGAGCATAAGTGCTATACCTATAAATGTTTTTGTTTCGGTATTCGGTCTACTACGCTTATATAGCACTACGAATCCCATATCAAAATATCTATTCTCAATACAGCAATTTACATCTTTATATAGGAATTTGTTACCTATATAAGCGTTTATTCCTACTTACATATGTAGGTGTTGAAGTCATGGTAGGAAGTTTTATGTTTTATATCAATATTTATAATCTTTAAAGGAGAACTGAAGTCCTATATCATCTCTTTCTTATGTACCCCTAACCAGTGGCAATGTTTGCTGATTATTTGGACGGCCATATTTGTAATAAAAAAAAAGACGAATTTTTATTTAGGTGTAAATTAGCTTAGAAACATGAAAATAATGACATATTGGTAAATTTGTTGAAAACTATATAAATTCACATTAGTTCCATTTATTTGGAGAACCAAATGAACATAACTGTTTTTGACCATAATTAATTAAACATTCTATTTTTTTATTTATTTTGTGGCGCTTTGTCATTTTTCGATCTAGCGTGTTAAATACTAACAGTAAAATTTAAATCGTTGGTAAATTCAAATATAGGTATACCAATGTGAAAAAATAATTTTAATATTAAGAAAATGTTCCTCAATTATATTTTATAATACCATCTTTTGTGTTAAGTGAAAACTTTCTATAGGACTCTAAGTCACGCATGCATAATAAGTTCCACATGAATAATAAATTTGTAGACTCAACTAGGATCTATTGTCTGTTAACGGTTTTACATTAGGATCACTTTTCCTATATAGGATAATTTGTTCCTAAATAGGTTATTACATACGGATATATTTAATTTCTATATAAGTGAGGTAGACCAATTTAGGAAATCCTACAACAACGTTATAACACTAAATCTCTACAATAGGGTACATATAAAGTCTTATATAAGCTCTCTCTGAACATCAACATGAGTTTACCATATAAGTACATTATAGGAATAACTATTCCTATATCAACACTAAATTTTATTCCCCGAGCATGATATGGGATTCTCCACTTTAGCGCTATAAGAGTCTAGTGCAATTCCCTGGGATTACATTTTGAAAAATTTGAAAATTTTGGGGTGGGTAGAATAACGCATAGCAGTACAACATAAATATGTGTTTCAAAAGCACTGAGATTTATTAGTTACAAATTCTTTACTACAGAGTAGGCTGCCAAAAAGGCAACCAGGATTTAGCTTTGGGGGGGGGGGGGGGACCATAGCTGTCCCAAGTTCTAAGAAGTCGAAAAAATAGGGCTCTAAAGTCGTGTCCTGCACCCATCTGAGCACTTAAGGACTGCTGTTGTATATTTAAAGGTTTTATTTTATTTTATCGGATTTTGTAATAATATACAGACTACATTTTAAATAATTTGTAAATTAATTTCAAAAAATTGACATTCTGGAGGGGGCCGGTCCCGTTCGTCCAGCATTTTAATAAATAAATAACGTAGTTGTTAACAAAATATTAATTTTAGTTCGAATTACTTTTACTCTCCTTTGAGAGTTTCTATAGTTATATTCTAGTCTTAAATTTTTCTCAGCTGAGCTTTATTATGTACACAGTATCAGGGCTAATTTATTCAAATGTACGATATGTATTAAAAAACAAAATAGCGTAAATTATCTTCTTTCATAAATTAAAACTCTTTCAACGAAAATAATCCATTTAATTTTTGTATTCCCATAGTATATTTAGGTATTGCCCTTAGCTTTTTAAAACATCATTTTATAACCCCTTTTCACAACATCCTGAACAAATCAAGCGATTTTTTTCCTTATCTAAAATTCAAAGCGTTTCGATGTCAACACAAAATTCAACAAAAATCTGAATCTGACACGGTAAATCAGAGGTTATCTCTGAAACATGAGAATTATCACACGCGCTTATTGTTTGTAATAAAATTTGCTTTTTGTAATAATTCTTGCAGGCGCGCATAAACGAAAAAGGGATTGAGTGCGAATAGGGCATTTTCATTATAATTCCATATCTGTCGACACGAAAGGCAATATTACCTAATGCCACCCATTTCATTATTGTCACGCTAGTTAAGTCCGCGTGTAATATGAAATGTTTGATGAACTTAAGTGAATTAATGATAATTATAGTGAATTAGAACATACAGAACATATATAATGTGTTAGAGCTTTTAGCCGTTATTAAATAGGTTCCGATTCTGTTAAGATCATCCTTTTAGTTATACGGAGGCAAGAGCCCGATATCATGGCCAATATCCATGCGATTTGTTTTCATTATCTATAACTTTCGAGATATCAATAAGAAACATGGTCAAGAACAAAAATGGTCCAAAAATTGAACCCTGTGGAAATGCATAGTATTTAGCCAATACAGCTGTATGTCATAAGGAACCCATGTACTCGACATTTTGTAGCTACCAATTATTTTAAAAGATTCACACAATTTTTAAGTAAGAAGATTTCGCAGGAGAGAAGTCAATTATCCAGAAAGTTTTATTTTAGGTCTGTATGTGTAGTCAGTCCTACTTTGTATGCAGTAGCGTAGACCTCTAACATTAGTCTTATTTCATAAAAAGTAAATAAATGTCAAAGAAGGAAAAGATTCGCCAACTAGAATCATCTCAAAACTTTGAACAATCCAAAATTCAATTCTATAAAATACTATAGAACAAGCACAAGGACAAGGCTTGAGTTTTGTTTAGGAATTTCGCATGGAAATTTCTTAGTGCATTAAGAGAGGCCATCATAAAAAAACGAGTTTTTTTTTTTTAAAGAAAAATGGTAGTACTTTAATTTTAATATGAAGTACGGACTTATCGGTTAAATATGGAAAATAATGGCGCAATATTTTCTTGCCTTTGCTTCTTAATTTCTTAACCCTTTCGGCAGAAGTCTCCATTATATATTGACACGATTGCAGCCATTTATCTTACCAAAGGAAGAAATCTTAAGTTATTAAATCACACGATGTGGACGTCCAATTGACGTCTACATACGTGGAATAAAGCTATAGCTTTCGTTCCTTGTGTGGCATGTACCTGCTGAAAATAAATGTCATCTATGTGCATAGCAGCAACATCATGTCAGAGCAAGTCCCTCGGTATCATACGGCAGGTCAGTCTGTAACGGCCCTCTGTCAAAAAACTGATTATCACGTCATTATTTGTACATAAAGGGACTGTTCAGCAATCATCTTTGGATTTTCAGACCACTGAATGCCGATGCTCTGTTTATTCACATATCCTTCCAAGTGAAAATGAGTCTAAAGATAAGTTTATAAACAAAATGTCTATCAACTTCCTGCATTTCTAATACCCAATATATAAATGTTCGGAGCAGTGGTCCTTAATCTGTAGGCCTCAGTTCTTATGATATCTGAACTTGGAAGGCTTGTTGAAAATATGTGAAATATGTGCGAATGCTATTACTGCTATTGCTGGGAGGCAATTGGCTGCTATTCCAGTGCGAATTGCGATGCCTGTTTTTATACTTTTCCTCTGTTCGGCTGACAGCTGACGTCGTCTCTGTGTGGCGCCCGGTCTTAGAATATAGAGAAAACAGGAAGTGTGATAAGCCAAATTTTGCGTAGTCAAATTATGATTGTGTTCAAGCAAGAAGAAAAGCCACGCTCAAGTAAACGACTTTTATAGGTATCAACACTTCCTGTTTTCTCTATATTCTAAGGTGCCCGGTATTTGGCTGGCGGGTTGAGCTGGTCTACTGGTCTGGTTCGCTGGTGCTAAAGTACTGGCCCTGCTTAGTGGTAGTAGATCACTTGGTGTTTGCTTACTGGCGGTAGATGGACTGGTCTTGCTGGTGCTGTGCTAGCTCGATGGCTTTAGATCAACAACTACCATCTCGGCAATGACGGCCCCCTTTTATATGCATTCGGCTATTTAAGATATTTTAGACTAATGTAAAAATTCCCCATTTTTTGATAGTGTTTCGAAAGAGCACTTATAAGGTATAATTAGTTCTCAATGGAAGGAAAATCACGTTTTCATGTCAGAAGTTGACCATCAAACTAGTAAGAAGAGTTTCGAGAATTGAAGAAGATACAATCAACTTGAAACGTGATCACAGTACGTTATCCTGACAGGATTTTCAAAGTTCGAGGACACCTAATATAGAGCAGGTATTATTGCTGTTGGATTTATTATTACTCGTATTATTATCCCTCTATATTATTATATATTATATTATATATTATATCTCTCTACTTACTTCAATTGTAATAATACAGCATTAGCTTAATTTTAGCCTATGTAATAAATTTTATTACATTATATACCATTAATATAATTATATTTCAGAACAAATTCAAATAATCCTTATCTGACAATAATCTCAATTTCTCATATAAGAATCACACTTAGTGTTATACA
The DNA here is from genome assembly GCA_963930735.1 of Dioctria linearis. Lineage (NCBI taxonomy): Eukaryota > Metazoa > Arthropoda > Insecta > Diptera > Asilidae > Dioctria > Dioctria linearis. The sequence goes on from OZ005740.1 coordinate 19,621,625, forward strand.
AAAACTGTAAATTTTCCAACGAATCAAAACCACTTGATACCCTTAATGATGCTGTAAAACAGAAAATGGCCTAACATGAGTGAAACGTCTCAGAGAATTTTTTACAACGTACAAAACATATGGGCACACCATGAAGCCTAGCTGACCTTCATAACTCAAAGGACCAAAATCAAAATTCATAGCTACATTCGAGTATAGTTAGTAGGTGGGCGGCAACAATTTGCCTATGAAAATGTTATTGATTGTAGGAAACTGCTCTGCTGTAGGGGCTATTACCACATACAAACAAGCTTTTAAAATTTAAGAAAAATAATCATTCCTGGGTGTGTGATGATAATTCAAATTCACAGTGAAGCTTTAGATTTGGAGCCAGAATTTAGTTTTTTAGATGCAAATCAGTGCTAGACTTGAGAGTTAAAAATATGTAAAATATTTGTTTGTTGTAAAGCATTCTTCTAGTAATTTTCATTAGATCCATAAAACTATTAAAATATCCATTATGTAGATTCAGAAAAAAGTGATTCGTGCTTTTTTATAATATCCTTAAAACAAAAATTGCGTACAGTTGATTCATCATAAAGCACAACATATGACCAATTTCATTAATTATATTTGCGTTATTTATGACTTTTCCGACAACTATTATTCGGATTATGAGAAAGATGCCATGATGTTCACATTACTCTTCACTGTATGTGTCCTCTGTTTGTAGTTACACAGTGAATGTATTTAGTCTCCCGTAAAATTTGGTAACATTCCTAGGGGTTGTTGATATGGCGATGATTATATATCCCGCAATATTTGTGAGACTGTTATACACGATAAAAGCGTGCTGTCCTGCTAAGAGTAGATGGTATTAATGTTTTCCCTTAAAAGAGGGGTGTCGTTAGTAAAATTCAATAAATCCACTAGTCATAAGCCGTATAATTTCAAAAGTGCATGATAACATCCCCGGATATGATAGAAATTAGTTCCGAATTTATTATTATTTTACTTCCGTAGGGGGTTGGACACGCCTTTTGTGAGTGATTTTAACTTATAAAACAAAGGTCGTGTCGTGTGGCAATAGAAACGAAAACAGTTAGTTTCTTCTGTTTGCAAATAGATTATGCTATGTGGCTTTAGTAAAGGAAATTTTTTTCATAATAGGCGAAAAACAGAAAATGTGAAAACCTTTGAAATATGACTTGCTTATTGGGAGACTCTCGTCCAATTAAAATGGTTCATACCGCTGGAGTTATACTCCTGTCCACTACTATACTACATAATAGGTATCTCAGTGATATTTTTACAGAATGGAAGACTACGTTAGATTTCCATTGATAGCAACATGTGTAGTCGTATAAAAAACGAAATAAATACTGTTGCAGTTGCCTTGAGAATAAATGTCGATCAGTAAATAATTGGCAACCCTAACTCCAAGAGAGTTATAATAATACCAACATCAATTTTCAGATAGTTTGATGAGAGAAAAATTTCTATATATATTTTAAATATTAAATGTCCTGGTGAAGTCTATTCGGACAAATTTGAAAATACTTAGATGCGGAAACTTATTCTGCTCTGAAATAACCAATGTTCCTAAAATCTTATTCTCTTCTTCTTCTTTTGTAACGCACATTGACTCTATAATTTCGAAGGTGTTAAAAAACTCTTTTTAAACGTAATTCGAAAGATATCTAAGAAATTAAGACTTTCAAAATACATTACTTCTCTGTTGTACCCTTTATCTTTGTAGTAGACTAGCGAATAACAATTATGCAGCAATATACATATGTATGGAATGTTTACTGTTTCATTTGAAGTCTGCTATAAGTCAGTCACTTGTGGTATACGCAGTAGTTGTCGCAATATTACTTAGCATTTATACGGTGAAGGGTAGGGTAGGGGGTGGGAGAGATTTTTAGTACTTTTTAATTTTACACCCTGTACCTTTCTTGATATACACCCAATCCAGATGAGATTCATCTCAGATGATAGAAAACCGTCTAAGCTTTCCAATTAATGCCCAATCAGCCTTCCGTCGGCAGTGGTAGTACATAAAAGTAAAAAATATGGAAAAAATATCCAAATTTTTTCAAATTTTAACGACTTTGCAGCCAAAATTCATGATAACCATACAGTTTTGTTACAATATTTAGAAACCCCGAAATGTTACCTTTAATTTTACTATGCACATGTACCTACTTGAATGCAATCGGATTAACAAAATGATGAAAATTAATGAAATTATGAATTATAGAACCGGAAATATCTAAAAAATGGTTGCAATTAAGTAGGTACATGAGCATAGTCAAATTAAAAGAGACATTTCGTAGTTTGTAAATCTGGTAAAAACCTGTACAATTATCATGCGTTTAGGCGGGAATGTCGAGAAAATTTGAAAAAATAGGAATTTTGTTTCATTTTTTTTTTTTACTTTGATCTCCTGCAACTTCCGACGGAAGGTGATAGAAAGCCTGATTGTGTATTGATTGGATAGCTTAGAGTCATGAGTCTCACCTTGATAGGGTATACATCTAGAAAGTTACGGGATGTAAAGTGGAAAAAGTACTAAAATTTTTAAAACATCCTACCGCAGAAACGACGCGTCTTATCACCGCTTTACTATATAATTTTTGCTTGTCTCTATCTCAGCTATCAAACCCTTGAGTTATGCGGACCTATAGTAAAACACCCTGTATAATATATTAAATGAGTGGTGGTGTTTAATTAAAGACTTAAATTTGTCGACGAGGAAAACAAAGAAAGTGTAAAAAGTGAAAAATAATTCCAGAATTTTTTTCTACCTTTTATTCTTTTGATAAATCCTTTCCCTGAGTTTACATTTCCCCACAAAAAATCATTTCTAGCACCCTTTTTAATCAGTTAAAGTGCGTTTTACGAATACCTTATCACCACCGTACTAACTATATATTCCTTTAGCACCTTTCATCAATGTCTTGACACTATTTAAATATCATTGTTGCCTCTAAGCTATGACTATACTAAGCCTCTTCCTAATTAAGTTATGGACGCGTCCCATATTTTATTTATTAACTTGATTCGAAATATTATGTTACATGATGGCTTATGATTTTTACACAATTCATAAAGAGAACAAATAGACCAAACCAACTGCATATAAGAAAGCTACATTTGCAATTCCATTTCAGCTGGAAATCATATAAGTGGATGGAAGGCATAGAACAGTTGAATTAAATTGCCGATATTAAATATTGCTCTGAAAATTGTGAAAGACGAAATGGCATAGCATCACGGACCCATGAAAACACCGTCGCTTCTCCTTAGATTAAATTTGCTTCTTTAGTATCACCCTACAATATATGTCTGTATGCATGTTTGTATATTGTATGCATGTACAGCACACACATTGCACCCACTAAATTACAAATTTTCTCTTTGCTGGGGTTTTCTATGTTGTCATAATGTCGTCACATCCCCAATCCTAAGCAAAAACTAAACATTCTATATAGTAAGGGTTGCTGTTAAGCTAAACCTCTGGAGAACTGTTCTCGACTGATATGTGCGTGATTGTGTAAACATAATTAACGCAGGTTGATTCAAACTCTGAACAGAGTTTCGGGTGAAACAATTTATGCTCTGTTTGTCCTCGGGTGAATGTTCTCATAAGGGTGTGCTTAACTAATCATGAAAATTACGCGGTTGTAATGGAGTATTATTTTTCACCATTATCGCCTCAAGTTTCTCCTGCGTATGCAGCAGTTTTTGGCTGGAACAAATAGCATATGTGGCGAATTACGGTTCCCTGATAATTAGATCCGGGAAAAGGCTCATCACGCAACTGTCACCCGTATTACCGTAGAAATAATTGTCTGCATAAGTAGTACTTTGCTAAGAGAGTAATGGTGAAACTTTTCGGAAAACAAAAATGATTTCTTGATGAGTTTTAGTTTGCGGTTAATTTTGATTTGGGGTAAATATTTCTTTCTACGGGTTATAGGTAGATGAAATGGTATTTGTTAGTTGTAGTCAAATTTGGCTTTACAATCATTTAGTGTACACTAATTTGACATGTATTTAATAGGACACACTGGCTAGTATGGGGGCGAGAGGATGTTTGATTATTTTACCAGTTAGGATATATCTTGAATATCTGTTTTCAATAACACCCAGCCTAGATGGAATTTAAGGACTTCTTAGGATGTGTGGAATGTGAATACGCGCACCAATTGAGATAGAAATATTGAAGTTTGAGCATTGATATATTTATAACTAATAGGTGGATAATGTAGGATGTGTCTTCGAACTTGTTAAAAAATTGTAAACAAATCCATCGCTTAGTGACGCATTTTTAATTATGGATAATGCGAGAATACACAGAACACAACAAGTTCACGTTGTGTTATCTCAAACGAATTCAAAACTAAAAGCTTTGCCTCCTTACTCGACTATGTTAAACCCTATCGAAAAATCGTTTTCTTAAATGAAGGCTAATACACGTTCAGTTTTAGGTGAGATGAGTAGAGAACATGCATAATCTTCTCTCAGTGATCGATGACTATTCCAACTATATTTTGGATATGGTTTTACTTATTCCCAAGGCAGTGGATGTTTAACCGTTGCACTAAAAATTCAGAAGTATTCCAGATTATATATGAGAAAAAATTGTATGAAATGCTTACTTAACTTGAAATAAAATATTTTAAATATAAATTTGTTAAAATTTTAAAAATATTTGCTAAAGGTTTAAGTGTTTCTGTTAACAGTTGAACCTCATTCGCTAAGTGTCTAAAATCATTAGTTCAAGCTTTAAACTTATTCGTTAAGGGTTTAAAATTATTTGTTTAGCGTTCAAATTTATTTGCTTTAAGTTTAAACTTATTTGTTAATGGTTTAAATAAATCTGAGAATGCTATATACTACTTTCACTTGAGTTTCTGTCACTCATTTTGTAATTGAATAATAATTTTAATACATAATAATTCGCGGATAATAATTTCAAGAAATCTAAGATTATTGTCTTATTACTGGCACTGTTGAAATAATAATAATGATGCAAAGAACAGCTGCTAATTATGACTGGATTTTATGTACCTCAAAAATAAACTTGTTGCTTTATTGGTTTGTTTTTGATACAGAAATACAGTTTTGGTACTACTATCCATGAATCTGAGTTGTATATAAACAGAAAATAAAAACATATAAAAAAATTATTTGTTTAATTGTTTATGAATTTTGTTTAATTCTTTTTGGAAAAGGTTTAATTCTTTATGGAAAATGTTCAATTCTTTGTGGAAAATGTTTAATTCTTTGCGGAGAAGGTTTAATTTTTTGTGGAAAAGGTTTTATTCTATCTGGAAAAGGTTTAATTAAATCTGAAAATGCTATATACGAGGCGAAATACTGAATATTTACTTGAATGCCTAGCAAGATTAGCCGTATGCAGGACTATAATTTCATAGAGAGTTTTGTTATGAAATAATTTATAGCGAATTAAGTCAAAATGAAATTTACTGAGTTTGCTGCCAAATCCGTAGCTTGTTAATTGAGTGGAAAAAACTCTTTTACAAACGAAAAATCGTTAAAAAAGAAATTTCTATGCCCAAGCAGGCGTTTTGTATCAGCAGGAACCGTATACTTCCCAGAACGGCTGGGCTCCTGCCTACCGTAGGAAGAAGATAAATCTCAAAATGAATATTATAAAAATATACGCTAAACTACGACAAACAAATCAAAATAAACCCCCAGGACAAATTTTCTAACTGGTATGGTGACTGGAAAAAATGGAAAGCTTTTTGGACGGAAAACTGCCAACAATTGGAACGTTTTTGCCCACTTGACACTTGTATGGCATACAGAGGTTAATATTTAAGAAGTTTTTCGTAGGTAACAAATCTGATTGAGGTTATCTATCTTTGCAAATCTAGGCGATGGTTTTTAGTTAAGTACCTTTATGGAAGATTTTTTTTTACCGGGCATTGATGATGATAGAATTATCTTCACGGTTGCAGCTAGGAACAATGTTTTATGGTATTCTTGATTCCTATAATACATTTTGTATATCAGTAGGGACCTTTTTAAGCTCAGCTTACTATCTTCAGAAATAATTCATTGGCTATTAGCTGCAGGATTTGTATAATGATGTAGATATGTAAAATAGAACCTACTTTTCATTCAATTAGAAATGTATCTTAGATTCTTTTGTTACTTTAGGCTGATCGTTTATGTTAATAGAGAATAATAACGGACCAAAAATTGAACCTTGAAGTGCTTTGCACTTATAAGTGTCGATTTTCTTAAAAGTAGCTGTTGATATATCGGCCAGAAACAAAGCTTATAACCAATACAGGTGACGACGAAAAACCTGATTAGAATAGTTAGATCTACCACTTTTGTGATTCCCGGATTTGTTACTAAGCCTTTTATACTGTGTGTTAGTTAAATTTAACTAATTCTGTACAATATTCGTTCAATCAATAAACCAGATCGAAACTACACACACAATACTAGTGGAAGAGAGTTATTTCCGCAATAGATTAGGTTTCGGGAAATCTCCATTGTTGCTTATGTATATGGAATGGAATTACACACGGATTGTATGGATCATAAGCCTTTATTCAGAATTTGCAATTCTAAGAAGCTCCCCCCCCACATCTTTTCTGCAATATGCTTTTTGAATCCAAACGAGCTAACCAAAATTACTCAAACATTATATCCCTTCCCCGGTCCTCGAGTTCTTAATTTCTCTTTTAAAAATAAAAATGTAATATGTCGAAAAGCACATAAAAAAAAAACCAAAAATTTTTACAACAATAAAAAAATTCCCTAAATACAAGGTATGCTGTACTTATACATCCCATTTAGGACATCTACAACTCCTCTGAAAAACATATATGAAACCTCTTTCAAAAGTATCAACTTTTTTCCAGCATTAACGTTTCCAAATGAGCAATGAATCGATTTCATCAGGGACCAAAATCGCTTTCATGCAAAAAATAGCGCAAATGACTTGTGTTCTGGTCATTCATTTCAAAGGACCTATTTTCGTTGTTGTTGTTGTTGTTGCTTAAGCCAATTATAGCTATATCCCTGATATCCTTAAGATCTCAATATTTAATCATGAAAACGTGTTTTAAAGCACGCAACAACGACAGACCACCACCATTCATTTTGAATGATTTAGAGTATGCCTTTTGTTGACTGCGATTGCTATCTAGCAGCCCGCGGCAAACAAAAGAGTTTAATCCTATCCAGTTTTGTCATCAGCAGAAAATTAAATTTCTATAATTCTCCGCATGTCTGCAGAACTGGCAGCATCCTCGCCGCCTGCAGTAAAAGTACTTCTGCCAAATCCGATATAGTCCTTTCAATAAATACAGCTTCATGTTTTCGTCGTCCTAATCTGTTTACAAACTTTAACCGGACCCAGAGAAGGAGCAATTAATATTTGACTCTGAGCAAGAATTTCACTGAATTTAAAGCTGCAGTCATTATTTGGGGGCACTTTCATTCCCTGGTCATGGTGTAGTACGTCTACTAGAAATAGCAGCAACAGAAGAAGATCGATGGTAGCTTAAATTAAGCAAGGCTTATAAGAAGAGCTGGTTCGGAATGTCTTCTTAAGGGCATAATCAGATTATAACCATATACGGTTTTTATTTGATGCTAGTTAAAGGATCTTTCTCCTCCTCGGGGGTTGTGTTGAATAAAGTTTTTGAAGTCAACGTTTTGAATATATTTCAAAGTGATTAGGAAAATATTTTGTGCAATTGGCAGGGTATCTTCCTGCATGTAGTTGCGGTAGTAAATTGAAGTTTTATATTGGAGAATATTCTTAGTATACAAGAATTATCAAAATGTTTATAAATACAACTAAAACATAAATGTCATAATAAAATTTCTCCGTTTAGAATATATTATAATAGAGAATTAACTTTGTATATTTATTTGGCTTGTTGAGATGTCTTTTTCAGAAAAGCACTGCATATCCCTTATGCTTTGTAGCTTTGATTCAATATTTCGACAGAAGATCTTCGTGCTACATGGTACACTCCTCCCAGACTAATATCTTAAACTGGCGTATAACCGTACCCATAATTTTTTCTCAGCGAAACCATAAAATAAATTTGATTTACAAAAAAGGTATTTTTATTATACATGTAATTGGCAATACAAAATTATCTTTTTCTCCGCGATATACGACATAATGGTGACTGTGCAACATTTTCCGATGACGTCTTTATTTCTGGAAGGTCAACTGCCGAACCCGCAGCTCATATAATTTTTGAATTATGATGAGACGCAAAAAATTTTTCGATAAAGAATAGCTACAGAAGTACGTAGTATTCTTTTGATATGTTATTTTAGAAACGCATTTTTAAATCTAAATGAAATCGTCAGGAAATTGTTTATAAAAAAGCTGCCAAATGCGAGTTGGACTCGCACACGAACGGTTCCATACCATCGTACAAAATTTATACTACTTTTTATTTATTTTTTCAAAAAATTCCTAATTATGAAAATAAAATGAATGAGTAAAAAAGGACGAAAAAATCACGTTTCTTGTATGGGGCCTCCTTTAATTTTTAATTTTATTTTATTTTTATTATTTGGCAAGAGAAATACACACTCTGTGAAAATTTCAATTGCCTACCTGTTACGGTACATGAGATACAGCCCGATGACAGACAGACGGACAGTCGAACGGAAGGATATCGGAGGCTTAGTGATAGGGTTCCCGTTTTTACCCTTTTGGTATGGAACCCTAAAAAGGAACTATGCAATATTATGAAAAAATTCTACGTATGCCTTAGAAAATGTAATTCTAAATGTACTGCAAAAATTTCAAACGAATCGGATAAAATTTGGGTGAGTTATGAGTTCGGCCGACGTGAAAATGTAGTTTTGAAATAAACGCGTTAAACGTTTGTAGAAAGTCAGGACGTGTATAATGTTTCCATACACTTAACCTGAAACAGTCGCTTCTCGAACGCTCGTGAGTCGAAAGTGACATCCACAGTCAATGAATAAACTCTAGTTTAGTCTTGTATCAGATATCTTTCTTATCCCCTGCTGTATACCTGCTCCAGCCCCTCAAATTTCAGCCTATTTCTGCGCTCATAAAAGAAGCTCGCTGCGGAACATGAGTCGTTGCGATAGAATACGAAAATCGAGTACTTCGGAATTTTCACGCACATGATCTTTAGGAATCTAATTCTGTAGATAACAGAGTACGTTTCTAACAAAAACAATTTTTTTTTTTGAAAATCCTAGAGTGACCTAACCCCTTAAGAAAAGTGCAAACAACACAGAAAGGGTTACATTTTGGTTACAAAGTTTACATATCGCCATGCATTTCTCTAGCGATCTATGTCTTCTTGCCTTCAATATAACAATTTAGGCTTTATGCCTCTTAAGAATTGAATTTACAAAATCTTCTTAGCGCATCAGTGATCCGTTAGTGAGTGAGTTATATTTGACTTTCTTTCTTTTACTGATAATACATGGTCTACCACAAGGTTCTGTTATGGAATATTTAGCGTTTATAATTTTTTTTATTAACAACATACATAAAGGCGATCAGATCAGAAGCACTATTAAAAATGTAGTTTTTTTTTAATAACTGAACGCCCTTCAGAAACTTCAGAGATTTATCATAAATTGGTTCTCCTCTAAGTCTTACAGAGGTCCATTTTAGATATTTTTCTTACCTTGTGGGTTCTAATCTGCAGCCTTACTTCCTTACTATGTTGATATTACACGTCGAAGTCTGTGGGCAATCCAATTTCATTTTCTCCTCTCCAGTTTCTATATACTTCGATCCATAAATCTAGATTTGACTGTTTCCAAAGTTATTCCTTTCAGACTCTGGTCACTCTAAAGAATTTTAAGAATCGACTGTTGTTTGTTTGTTCGACTGTTTTGTAATAGATTGACACGACTTTGATTTCGCCATCAAGTTATAGCAATGAAGATCTAAGAAATCCTGGTTATAGAGCTAAGAAAATCAAAGTTCATTTGAAATAAAGAGAAGCTGTCATCCTATGTAAATACTAATCTTCTGGTAGTCTCCTGCAAATCATGAAAATTAATATTTTTCTACATATTAACAAAATGCCTTTCTGTAGGTTTCTAATTCTGGAAATATTTAGTCTTATGCTAGCCAAAAGGAGGTAGTAATTACTTCCAATGTCTTCTACTGATCTGAAGTTTCCGACGTGCTCTAAAACCAGCTCTTTGTTCAGTAACGTAAAAAGTCAGTCAACTCTTCCTGTGCTTCTTTAGTTGGAGTGTAAATCATTGTACTATTTTCAAGGAGAATCACAGCATTCAAAATTTAGTCCAAATTACTATAAATCAAATATTTTTGCCCCAATCTAAGTTTTTTTTTGATAATGGAAGGAATACAAAAAATTTCTGAATTCGAAGATTTGTTGCTGGCGTTATTTTAAAACTACGAGAATGACCAAGTAGATTTAATTAAAAATTTTAGATAAAGTGAAAAAAACTAAAAAAAAAAATTCCATCAAAACAACTAAACTTATTGTCTTGGTTTTCATCTAAATATTATTCAAATCCTAAAAGCCATCAACTCTAAGTAAGCATTTTCTGTCATTTACATTTATGTAAACGTTCGATGCTTGGCAACACCCATCCATTAACAGTTACCTACCATAATTCCCATGGCATATGAAATTCACACCTGAATGCAACCTTTATGAACCTCAAACTTAATTGAAATCCTCCCTCAAAACAAGATTTCAAAAATTCCCGATGGAAATCTTTCCGTTTTTACCTTTAATAAAATCGAGATGGAAATTACACAGGAAATCGCTTGAGGATTAAAAATTGTGTAAAGTATGAAATATAATCAAGTGATGAACTCAAGCGTATATGAATGTATGTATATATGGGTGCATATTGCTATATAATATGCATCATTGTAACGTCGAGATTATTACCAGGTGGAGATTATGAGCACGTTTTCGGTGTATTGATAATCCCACCAAATTGCGACGTAATTGTTAATCAATCTACCGCGAATATGGAAAATTACAAATCCTCGTAAAACTCCATCGATTCTGATTGGAAAATTTGAAGAAAAGTGTCTGCCATGAAGTGCTTTAGGAGACGTGTATTAAAATTACATTAAGGTAGCCAACTATATATATATGTATATTATAGGGAAAAGTCGGTATGAGTAATTATAGATGTCGCTTTCAGTACTACAAAAGAAAGGTGAAAGGAAAAGAGATAAATATAGTGACGACTCAATGAATCTAAATTATACACTCTCAGAATAATTTCTTGAAGACTGAAATAGTTGCTGTGATCCGGACTGTATTTGAATGACGATGGTTCTAAAGAGCTGGCTGTCTCAAATAAATATTGATCAGAGATACATTGTTGATGTAAATAATAAAAAAAAAATAATGTGTCTAAATGATTACCTTGTGGAACGCGAGAAATGTTATTCATTACATCCGAATGACCTTCACGGAATTTTTGGCAGCTGCATATGGTCAAATAGACATCACATTGATTAAAGGCAGTTGAAAAATGCGAGAAAAACTAGCTTGCGAATGATTGGGGTCTTCGAAAAAAATACATAAATATCTTAATTTTTTTGAAAATAGTCAATTTTGTTGGAAAAAGCTGACCAAGCTAATTATGATTTTATCAAAGAACATGATTAAGGTGTAAAACTCCACTACTTACTAAAAAACAAGCAGATCTTGACTCTCTTATGGCTTCAGATCCCTTATTTTTTCTTTAAATGTCTTTCACTCATTTCTGCTCCTTCCTTTTCTTCTTATATTTCGATAATTTATACATACGTCCATAGTTTTTCCAACGAGATATCAAGCAATATCCAAGGCTGTTAAATAATAGAGCAATGTAAAATAAATTCACAGATCAATTTCGAACATTTTCGAAAAGCAAAATATTAAGAGCATTAAATGATTTAGAAACACACCAAATCTCATTACTATTCCATTCCGATAATCTAGTTATAAAGGAAAGTATTATAAAACTGGCTTGGAGGGACGGGGCTTCCACCTGGGACTTTCAAAACAATTATTAAATTTCGACTCATCTTCCATTGTAGACATATAAGTTAAGGATATCATGAAGTTTCAGGGCACTACGTTAATTAATTTTTTTATTTTGTTTGAAAGCGAAAAGGTTTGTACAGACCTTAGAGACTGCTTAAGGGTTAATAAAACGATTTGTTTTTGTTAGGCAGGGAACAAGAGATCCCAAGCTCGGAGGCCAGAGCGGCCCATTGAGCTGTCCTGCTAGAAACCATGTAACCAAAACTTTCCTGTCCTCTTAATAAACTGATCAGGTCTTGAAGAGGAAGGTTTTTCAACTCCACTACAGATAGGATGGCACAACTTAGAGTATCCAGTCTGCTTCAGGCGAACGCCGGACAAATACACAAAAAGTTTTCGGTTGTCTCAGGCTCTCCTTCCAAGCAAGACATACACTCACGGCTTTCAGCAATTCCCATCCTTGTGATGATGCCGGCCACAGTTCTACATTGTTTCGTTCCCAGGCTCCTCAAGAAAAAGTTTTGTACACCTGCCAGTACCCAGGTTTGCCGATCTGTGCTGATGCCTCCAATGACCATCAGCTTTGATGAGAGTCCCGATACTCGAGGTAGCAACGCCTACGGCGGGTTTCCGTTTGAGGAACGGAGAATCAGAGCCAGCCCTAGTTAAAAGGTCACCCCTTTAATTCCCCATGATCTTCATGAGACCAGGAATCCACTTATGTGGATATACAACTTAATCACAGACGACCAGCAGTCCCCAGTAACTTAGATGTTATCCAAGGGCCACTCAGACCCATAAAGGCTGCCTGACTATCCGAGAGGGTAACAATATACTTAACTTTGATTTGCATATCAAGGGCTATCTTCGCTGCGATGGGGAAGACTTTAGTCTGGAAGACAGTGGTGCGTCTTCCAAAGGAATACTCCATCCGAACGTCCGGCCCAGAAAAGTAAACGCCCCCCACTCCCTCATTAGTGAGAGAGCCGCATCGGTAAAAATTCCCTTATAGGAAAACTCACAGAGAAGTTACGCCCAAAACGAAGCTCTGGTACCATCGCATCACATGCCATGCTGGTCAGATGGCTTCCCAGATTCAGCTCACACACCAAGGGGAAATACCAAAATCCGCATGATCGCAATCTGCACACAGCTTTTTTGGCATCTGCCTGAATGAAAAGACAAAAAAAGCATTGAAGCATTGGTAAGACATACATGCCTTGAAGTTCCGAAGAGTTCGAAGCTTCGACAAAATTTGCATGCTTCGAATTATTCAACTGCGAAGTTTCGAATTCTTTGAACAGGCCTAGTTTCAATAAGCCAACAAAGCTGCTGGGGATTGCGCTATAATGTATTGCAGGGGATTTAGTAGCAGAGTTTGCTCGGGAATGAGGAAAAGCAAGTATTAAATTTAATAAAAAAAAAAACTCACCTAATTGATTAATTAACTAATCGCTCAATATTGACTAATCGAAAAAATCGTTTGATCTATTAATTTGATTTAATCAAGTGATTGTTATAATGAATTAATTCATGTTTCGATTAATCAATGATTAATATATTTATAGAAGATATCGATGAATTGAGTAATCCGTTAATCGATGAAGCTGATTAATCGACTTTATCAATTAATAGATTAATCGCATAACCCCAGTAGTACTAATTCAGAAATATGAATAAAAAGTCCCATTGGAATATTATTTTTCTCAATTATCATAAATAAATTCTATCGACTGTAAAAAATTCTGAAATTTCTGCGGTCTTCCTTTCATTTCAACTAAGCAAACCGGCATGCATTAAAGCAGTATCTCTCATCATAAATATACTCTCATCTCATGGGTCGTCGTCTTCCGGGTTGGATGGCGAAAATATTGTGACATATTCAACAAAATAACTGAAACCCAGAGACTTTTACATTATAATTAAGCCCCTACTGACCCCTATGGCTGTAAGAATTTCCTTTTTCCTTTTAGAAGACATCTCTCTGGTGTCTATTGCAACTTTTCTTAGTAAAATGTGTGTCTTTTGTGCGAATGGGAATCGTAAAAGGCGTAACCGCAAGAGCGGGAATAGTTTCATGTCAACTTGGATAAAGTAGGGTCTCTCACAGGTCAGGTCATCACACAGAGCTTTAATAATTAAGAGGAGAGGATTAAAAGTACCCGCAGATTATGGCTCTGCTTTTATGCATGACTTAATTCCTTTTAATTAAACGTAGGGTCTGGGATCACTTGTAAAAGATTCTACCACGTGTCGCTCGCCCGGCTAGAAATATGCATGTACATATGTATGTAGGTATGTAAGTAAGTATGGAATCCTAACTAAGTAGTTAAAAGGAAAATTGAATAGAAATCTTCTAATGGAATGAAACTTTGTGTGCAAACGACTTTTACAGACGGCCATAATAATATGAAGAGCAAGGGTTGTGGGTTCATGTGTGTGTGGGGGAGGAAATCGAATAAACTGTTTACAGAAATGTAAAGAAATTTGATAGAACTCCGCCTCGAGATGTAATTATGAAAGTTTTTTATTTAATTTATGTATGTAAGGTTTTGTGTAATTAGTTTTTGAGATATTTTTGCTATTCAGACATTTTAGATTGGTAGAGAAAATTAAAAGCGATACACTTTTACGGACACCTGTGTGGCTTTGTGGGCTCTTTCATAGTGAGTTTTTAACAAAGAATCTTAAATTTAGTTTTTAGTTATAATTTGAAATAGTTTTTTGTAAGATATGAGGGTGTTGATTTCTTTTGTTCGAACATAAGCTGATTTCAAAAGTTTTTTTTGTTTTCATTTTGTACTGCAGAGAAGTCTAGTTTCACTAGTTGCACTATTTTGTGTAAATACATGTTTTTCTCTTGATTAACTAAGTACATATTATAATTTTCAATATTGATCTTAGAAGACACGATTTTTAAATTAAAAGCGCACTTTTGCCTGGAATTATGTATCTTTTTAGTTTAAATCTTCAGGAACTTTTGGTGTTTACTATTCTAGATTAACCAAACGTAAAGATTTACAGTATAGCCAATGAACACTGATTCTGTAAGACAACAATGTAAGTAAATGTAGTTTTAGTTCTCGGTAAACGTTTCTTTCCCTTATATATAAAAAAAAAAGGAACGAGATCATAAATCCCTGAGATACATTAACAGCACGAATGTTTAGGGAAGAGGAACTGGTTTCAAGCTATATGCCACTTTGAGATTTTGGTCATTCTTTAATGAATATTTGGTTCAAAAAGTACATGGCCCAGTCTGAAAGTGAAATAATCAGTTTTGATAGAGTAGATTTTATGTAAGAGTGAAGCGAGCTTTGATATAGGTGTGATTAATTGGGAATAAACTATTTTAAAATAGGTGAGTGTTCTCACTGAGTCTGTGGAGTGGAAATCCTACATTCTTGATTATTTATGTAGACGGAAATAGAACGTTGTTGTTTATGGAAGTGATACAGCTAGCAAGATTTAATTTTCTGCAAATTCGAATTGAAATTTAATTAAGTGCAAGTGGTGGTTATTGTAATGATGTGAGAGTTAAAAGGAGAGGCAGGGTGTGGTTTTTCCCTCTGTCTCTTACAGTGATTACAGGTAGTGATTTTCCCCTGTATATGTAACGTATTCTGGTCAGCTGAGGTTTACCGCTGACAGAATTAGTGAGAGGGGCTGTGGTTTTCCACCCTCCACTGGAACAATAACCATCTTTGCCAGTATATTTTACTCATTGATTTTTTAATTTAGTATTATTTTAGTATTTGTACCGTGGTGATTCCACAATCCGACTCAGATAGTGGTTTTCTTTATTATTGCAGAGTATCCGGGTGAGCAACCTTGTGGAGCACGCCTTATTATGTGTGTGTTTGGTTGTTATTTTTTATACTTTAAAATATTTTACATCAATGTCAAATAAAACAAATTCTTGATCTTAATTGCCCTTTATTTTTATAATTCTTAATACGAATCAAAGCTTCATGTTATGGAATGAAAGATTCCCACTCACTACGTCATCATCTTATTCCTTCATTTTTTTTCTTTTTTCAATGACCATCGATACAATGCGAGCAACAGAGCAAGAAATTTTAAATATTATAAGTACTATATGTTTTTATTGAAGAGGAAAACACTGTCAGGAATTAATGTATAAAAAATGTGATGTAGAGAGCATTGAAAACTTTATAGAAAGTCTTTCCTTTAATTATTTCACTCATTCCGTATTTGTTGAATTAGGATAACCGAACCAACATGTTCGGCCCTTAAACATAATAAGTTTGAGAGATAATAGTTTTTGCAAAATGTGTTTACATTTAGGCCATATTCTGATTGGCTCCACCTGACTGAAAGAATTCCAATTGGTTGCACCGAACCTTTCTTGGAAGTTATGATCAATTGTACGAATAGCCTTGAACATGGTCACTGACTAATTATATTTTTCAGTTTTATATGAAAATTTGATTGAAAAAGTCTTTCTATTTCCAAATGTCGATACGTTTTTGGCATTTTATTTGATTGTAGAAGCATGCATCTATTTTTATAAACAGGTAAACTTGTTTTTTTTGTGGAAAAATCTCTCTTTAGGTCCTTGTGAACAATTGTTGCTCGTTGGTGTATAACCATGGTAGCTTTTTATGAGTAGCCGGAAGGCAGTGTGTGGGGGAAGAGATTAGATGCGACCATACTAAGTTTTAGCGAGGATGATTAAGAAATTTTTATTATTTTCATTATTATCTGTTTTTGTATTAAACGCAGGACAAATGACACTAACTATCAATAGTGTATCGTTTCATGTGGAACTTTATAAGATCGGATATGTTCCCCTCTCCAAATTTATTCTTCTCAAAAAATGTCATCAAAATACCAGTTTTTCATACCGAATTTAAGAAAAGCAAGGCCTCCAGTGTATAATGATGTCTTATTTCGATCTGTATTAAAAATGTGATCTTCATTATAAACAATATTCGGCAAAAATAGCTAGACTATTAGACATAACAAATCGCTTACCTTTAGGTATTTAGTATGATTTTCGACTGCATTTATTATGTTGTATACTTAGGAAAAAGGTGCAAAAGATGTGATAACAGAGCTTAATAAAGCATTTTAAATTGAATACCATGTGTTTCTTGCATTCGATAGGACATGAGTGTTAATATTCTTTTTTCTGGTTCAAATTTTATAATTTATTTTTTGAGTTCGCAACTTGAATAAAAAATAATAAAACAAAATTCACCAGAATAGAAATGAAAAATTTGTCCCTTGAGAAAACGGGATCAAAAGTTGTTTTCATTATTGCCATACAGAAAAGTGGAGACTTTTTCTGAAATTATTTATATATCTCAAGAATCTTGGACATTTTCCATTGATTTTAACTCTCAGCTAGAAGCGATTAGTTTCCGTCCGGTTTGCTTTGTAATTTCATTTTTGTTGAAAACTTCAGAATGAAAAATTATACTATATGGAATAATTACCCTGCGAACTCCATACCAGCATTTAGCTTCTATTCTTTCTTACCCAAGGGTTCAGTCTATTCTAGAATTGCACATATTGGCAAAGTTTTTTATCTATCCCTGTACCCTCCTTTCTACATCTCTTTGGTAATCCCTCTTTCACTTTCTTCATCCTTGTTAAAGTTATTCTCTCTTCCTCTATCTTTCTAACTCCTTTTTTTTATCACTCTGTCTCTTTCCTCATCTTTGTTAAAGCCTTTATCTGTCCCTCCGCGTTTTTCTCTATATCTGTTTTCCCTATCTCTTTCTCTCTCTTTCTTTTCCTTCATAATTGTTAAAGATTTTCTCTTTCCATCTATCTTTCTCTCTAATCTCTTTTTACTTCTCTCTCTTCTTTCCCAATCCATATCAAAGTTTTTACCTATAACTATATCTTTCCCTTTACATCTCTTTCTTCATTCCTCTCTCTCTTTCTCCATCCTTGTAACAAAGTATAAATAAATATAAGTAGAGACAGAGGCGAACAAAATAGGAAATTTTTCGTGCTTTTTAGAATGAAACTAGTAATTTCATATACTCTTGTCCTTTGCATGAATGGGAGAAAAGAACTTGTCTATGCACTATTGTAGTGCAACTGAGCCAACGAGTTAAAAACAAAAATTGAGAGAACATAGGATTACCCGAAAGACAAAATCTTATTAAATCCCTCAAAATCCTTTCAACCTATTCATAATAATGTACATCAGGTCACACTACCTCCCATTTTTAAGAAAAAGATAAATTTCGCTTTGGGCCAGATGCTGAAAGGAGATGAAAAAATTCCTCTCAAATGAAATTCTCATTTTTCCCGAAAATATCAGAGAATCCGGCAAGAATTTCTCCCACTTAATCTCTTCACAGCAAAATCAATGTTAACAGAAGCACGTGCTTCTCAAATTGTATAGCAATTACACTAACAAACATTAGCTATGCTATAAAAAACATTGGACATTTCTCATAAGATGACACAGAAAACCGGTTTTCACAAAAGCGCGGGAACATTTTTTGAGAGTAAAACGTGAAAATTCCGCCCCTTCTCATTTATTTACGAAAATGAAACATTTGCCATTCCGTTTCGTTGCATGTAATCTTCGCTTTCACATTTTTTATCTTTTCTCCATCCTTTTCTTATTCTTTGCTTGTATAGTTTTATCTCTCCCATATCTTTCTCTCTACATCTTCATTTGTTATCATCTCTCTCTCTCTCTTTCTCCAATATTGTCAAAGATTTTTCTCTTCATCTAGTTTTAACTCTATATCTCCTTTTCCATTTCTTTCTCTTTCTCTCTCTCTCTATCACAATCTATCTCTCTCTATCTCTCCTGAAAAGACTCTATAAGTTCGTTACAATTACCATTTAGCAAATGTATCTATCTCTTATTTTCCACATGTGAAAACGGTTGCCTTTGCTTTCTAAGAGGGGTGGGGGGCGGTTAAGATTGCATTTCTGATAAGTTATGACCCCGATCATCCTCAAAGCTCCAGCAACAATTATGCTAATTATTTTATGATCATCATCGAAGTTTGTAGTAATGTTTCTTCTTGCAGTAGGCTCATTAAAACCGTGTGACTGCCGCTTTTATCCCACCTATTTAAATCTTTCATCAATGCTAATTTTCGCATGCTTTAGTAAAATCACGTAGACTTTGTATGCAAATCAATTCTGTTTCAACTAACAAAGAAGTGGTGCCAGCTTTCTCACTTATTACTTAATACACTGACGACCAAATTACACTTATAGAATAATTTTTGATGCGATGGATCATGTCTTCCTGTGTGTGCTCTCGTGATCAGC
Source organism: Dioctria linearis (assembly GCA_963930735.1). Classification (NCBI taxonomy): domain Eukaryota; kingdom Metazoa; phylum Arthropoda; class Insecta; order Diptera; family Asilidae; genus Dioctria; species Dioctria linearis. The sequence goes on from OZ005740.1 coordinate 19,640,920, forward strand.
TGGATCAGCTCATACTGGCTGCATCGTTCTACGAAGAGAAGATATTTGTGCGGACCAATTTACGCATTCATTTCACCTATATATGTCGTTGTGCGTGTCATATCATTTCAACTCTCTAACTTCGTTATTTATACTCAGAACATAAGAAAGTTAATAAATGTAATTTTAAAATAAAACTAAAATCAAAATTTTCATTAAAATTCATTTCCATTCACCAACAACACCCTGAATCATTTTCTGCCGTTGCTTTATTAAAGCTTTTTTAAATATAAATTTCACAATGTATATCAGTGCAGACATTTTTGTGTTCTTTGTAAATATACTGTTAATACTTAAATGTAAAATATGCGTTGGCCATGTACGTAATAATTGAAAAAGAAAAAAGATAATCGAAACGTTAAATTTTCATCACACCAGAAGTAATTATACATGGCTAGTGAATTTTTAATTAATACTTTTATGTGGGTAATTCCTTTTTCCTTTCCACAAAAATTAATGAGGAAAAAAACCGGTCAATGGGTGTGTGTGATTATTAACAATGCACAGATAATTACCAGATAGCATAGATAAACTAGCCATCAGTATGAGCGTAAGTAAATGAAAATTATTTTCTCCCTCTCATGATATCGAATATTTTAGCACTCATAACCTAACCTTTGATTTAACTTACACAAAGAAAAACAATTTATTAACAACAATGGAGAAAATCTACAATTTTCTTTTAGAAACATTTTACATCCCCTTACAGATTTTGTAATCCATTTTATCATGTCAAAACAATTAATTATGAACGAACCTTCGGAGACGTTTTTTGTAGCTTGTCACTCAAACGAAGCGACGTTTTAATTTAATTCCAATTAAAAAGTTGAAAGGAGTTTAATCTTAATGCGAATTTTGAAGGAGTTTAATTACGAAAAGACAAAAAAAAAAACACAATGAAAGAACCTTATACTTGCGCCTTATGAACCACGTTCCTCTGTGTTACATTTTCAGGATAAATGATTTTTTGTAGATGCAAGTTTCGTCCACCGTGAAAAGTATGAACTACTCAATAAATTTTTGAATATGAGTATAGAAGTTAACTCAGTTAACGCACCAACACGCGCCGCTGACAATGCATTTTTACCAGTAGAACAAAACTATCATATTTCAATAAATTTGTTACTTGGTTTTCATTACGTCATTAAAATCTTTAAATTTAGATTTTTATGGTAATGCAGTAATGTAGGAAGATGATTACAAACAAATGCAACCTAATGCAAAATCGTGTTACATACCTGAAAAAAGGTAGCAAATAATTATTGAAAATCATTAAATTTTCATATAAGCTAATCATGCTTAAAAGCATGAGTAGCTTATCAATTTAATCAGTGAAGAAAATTGCATCAGCAATTTTCTTCACATACAATTTCGTTTTTACAAAAATGTTCCCATGAAAAATTTTACTTCAGCAAAATTTGACAGTAGACATATTTAATGAAAAAAAATATAAAGCAAAAGACAAATCGTACCTTCAGTACGATTTGTCGTGAAAATTACAATATGTATGTACGAACTTACATACATATAAAAAAAAATCTTTCGCGATAAGAAGTACGCGCCGCGAAAATACATTATTTGTATACGCGCGCCGCAATTTCAATCGTCGTAACGGTGGCTGATGTTTATAAAAGCATCAAATTTCAAGCCTCCGTCCAACGAAAAATATTCTGGAATTGTTTAATCAAGTTCAGAATAAATGAAAATTTTCTCAGGTTAAAAATGCAACTATGCATTTTCTACCCTGAACTGAGGGCTCTTGATCGCGACGAAAGTGATCAAGAGCCGAGTTGGATTTTAGAATTTTGAAACGGCGGTTGGGAATTGAATTTACGGGTGGATCAAAAGTTGATTTTTTTTTAAGGAAAAACTACACGGCAGTCGAATTGACAAACGAAAAAAGGTGTGATATAAAGTTTTATACGCGGCGGTAGCACGGGATTTTGGAGTTGACTGTTTTTTCAGATTTTCGGTTCGGCGCGATCTCGTTAGGTGGAAACTAAAAAGAGCAAGGAAAGAATGTAAAATTAACCGAACAAAATTTGTGAGATTGTAAAAAAAAAAGCAAGATTGTTTAGAACCAAATAAGACTGTGAACTTGAAATAAAAAAAAAGCAAAATTGTTTAGATAAAATAAAAATTGTTAAACTAGAAAAAAGGTGTTGTGTTTGCGTGTAAAGAAAAGGCAAGGTAGGCTTTTATGCAGCAAGCATAAGAATGAACTGTAAGCGATTATAACTATGGACAAACAATCACAAGCGGTTGTTACAGTGCGGCCAAAGGTGATAGCAAACGGGGATAACTAAAATAACATGATTACAGCGAAGCCGTACTATTATCACCTACATACTTTCCTCCACCCTTGCATACTGCGTAATTGTTGCTTCAACTCATTAACTTATATTCTGTGCAAAATATTGCAGGAAATGTATATCATTTGATTTAGAAATCGGAAAACCCGATCAATGCAATTTTTTATGATAACTAGATGGCGCTTGATTTTGATTTTATACTTTGATTTTTCTCTTTTTTTTATTAGCTTTATAACGAATATATATAACATTGATAAACTCAATTTAGCCGAGTGTTCTATTTAATAGGTTTCGTAGTCTAACCTCCCCAGTGGAAAAACTACCTTTCCCTGAGCAGCCGTAGTTACGTTTTGAAGGAACGTCTAATATACTTTCTTGAAGAACTGTTTGTGTATTGCCTATTTAAAGATGCAGAAGAAAACTACTTATAAAAAATAAAAATTCGCAGTCAATAACTAGTCACACTTGTTTGTAATTTTCATATACTTATCTATGTATGGTAGATTATGTATATAAATATATACACAATAGGTATCTACCCCAAAGTTTTCTTCTTTCTTAAATTGCTCCATCCTAGAGGAAGGTGTTCTGAATGTCAGGTTTTCATTAAAGAGTTTGAAAGTTCATTTCCAGGTTTTTTCTTTTCTCCATGGAATTTAGTCACATAAAGGAGAAAACCAAACAAAAAACAAAGAAAATACAAAACAACAGTTTTTTTTAATAAAACCTGCGAAGCATCTAGGAGTATATCGGGTCATGGCTGGTTTCATTTAACAACTTAATTAAGCTTCATTCTTTGCCAAATGACCAATTTGGATCTATGAAATGGCTCCATCAGCGCAACAAGGTGGTTATTTTGGAGAGTTGCCAAATCCAGTTCTATATATATATAACCATTCTCCCCTGTGGGATACGATTACAGAATATCATCTTTTCGGTTTTTTTTCTTGTTTTTTTTTTGTTTTTAATCCGAATAAATACATACATATATCAATATATACATATACATAATATGTATGCTTGTAATGTTTGTGAGTTTCTGCAATTTTTACCTGGAAGCAGAATCCATTCTAAGTATTATTCTAAATCGGAAGAAAATACAGAAAATATTTTCTTTGATCAGGGATTTTGTTTTTCAGTTCAGATCTGTGTCTCGTATGAGCAAAATTCGTTAAAACATGTTTCCTGTTTAGCTTTTTTATTCTTTTTATACAGTAGCTGTTCAAGAATTAGACACACCATCAATATTTAGAAAATGTTTCATATTTAACACAAATTTATTATAAAATACATTATTTTTTGGAAATTATTATTTTTTCTTATTAATTTATTCTTTTCTACACATATTATTGTATGCTTTATCTAATAATTTGTTACACTTCCCTTTGATTGAGTCACACTTTTTATGCGCGCCGTCATACCACAAATATGGGCATTTATAATTTTTTGCAAATCTTCACAATTATTCCAAATGTTTTCTATATATATTTTTTTTAAAGAATATCTTCTGTGGGATTAGCAATAATATAAACATTTGATTTCAAGTGAGCCCAACAATTTTCTGTTGGGCTTAAATCAGGAGAATTACCGGTCCAAGGAAGGGTATTAAGGACGAAGTTTACAATAGATTTTGCTGTATGGCAGGGAACTCCATCTTGCATAAAATATAATATGATTTATGATATGGAATAGGACCAATTTATATTCCCTTATTATATTATATATTCCCTTCAACAAAGTTTATGGGACCCAGGACCATCTGCGCTGATACAGTGATTAAGTTTCGGCATACATTTTATATGCTTGGTAATTTGGGCTTCACTCGAATCCCTGTTTGGTAACTATTATTCTTAAAGTATCGCCCGATATTCATGAGGATTATAAAAACGGTTATTTATTTATTGACTTTACTAAGTCATTTGATTCTATAAATCAATCAAACGGAAAGTTGCTTAAGAAATTAAACTGCTTGAAATTAACTTCTGCTTGTTTTATCTATTCGCAAAAATTTCTTTATATGTATGTGTATACACCACACTACAGCAATTAGCAGTAATTATTATTTTAAGTTCACACACTGTGGACGCTTAGAAACCAATAAAAAGTTTTTATTGTGTCCTGTTTATGGTTCGTTCATTATGTTTAGTTTAGAAAACATATATAACGATTTTCTTTGCACTTTAAATTAGTTCACTTTTGAGCTATATGAATTATCTGAGCATTCTGAAGAATTTGAATTAGCTCAGCAATTTTTTCAGTTGAGCTAGCTCACTAGTTCAAACCAGCTCACTTTTGAGCTAGCTTACCAGTTAGCTCAATTTTGAGCTAGTTCAACAAGAAATTGAGCTGAGCTTTAGCCTTTACGTCCCTCGATGCTTTTTAAATTTTAGAGGTTTTGGGGTCGTGATTGCAAGTAATGTTAATATCTCTACTGTTGATAGTATTCCTACCTCAAAAAAGTTTTTTTTTAAGTTACAATCTCTTTACTAAATACGAGAAAATTTTTTTTTAACGGACACAGCAACATTCCTTCACCTCAATTTATAGTTTTGTGTGTACCTTAAATTTTTTTGAAATAAATCCATCATAACAATTATCTATACTGATTTCCAGGTCCATATACTGAGTAAAATTCTATACAGATTTTAATTCAGTCTGGAATGAAGAATACATGTGGTTTAAAAACTGACCATCGTGAGTCATATTGAAAGAATTTCCTGACTGCTCTACAATTAAGAGCTCGATGAAGGATAGCAATTCACTAGCACTAGCACAGTGTAAGGCCAAGAATCAGCCAACAGAAGAATGCTGGATGCAAATTTGTAATCATATGAATGATCAGCAAGCGAATTTTCATACAACTTGGCTCGTCAGCTGTGGTTGAGTGTGTGTTTGCAAAACGAAATAGGAGAGATAACCAAGCAAAATTGTTTCTTTATGCGTAAAAAATATCATTGCACATATATGTAGTTTATCGACTTTTAACAATTTCCAAATATCATCCAGAGCTACTGAGAAAATTGCGAACCAGGACAAATAAGAACTCATGAACTGAAAATCTATTGACACTACTAACTCTAACGCTTTATCAGTTGACCCCGAAGTAGGAGAAATATGACTTTATAATAGTTTTTTGTGCGGAATAAATGAAAATTACATACATCTCGAAAAACATTCGCCATTTTCGCTTCTTCTCTATATTGATTTATACTGCTTTTCAGAAAGAATGCTGCTGTCGAACATGCTGATATTGCGATGGTAGAACATGCTGATATTGCAGTCCTTATGGAGCTTTATTATGACTTCCATAACTGAAACAATCCCAAATCATGACATCTCCGCCACCATATTTGACTGTATAGTATGTTGAACATTTTTAAGATGAACCCATACAGCACAAAATTACCCAGGGATATCCCATTCATGTCGCACAGATCCCATAGCTTTCCCGGGATAACAGGAAATATTCAGTATATACTTAGGATCTTATTTCTAGTAGTTATTAAAAATTTCCCACAAGTTATTCCCTGGGATATCCCACAACTACTCTCTATGGGAACATTATCAGTATTTTACAGACAAATGAATACGGGATGTGCCAGGACAATTTTGGTACAAACATGGGAAAGTCGTTTTTACCCCCTCCAGAATTTATTTCGGTTTGTTCTCTGATTCTTGTGCTTCGCGTGGCTCTCTGGTGAATGCACTAATTTTGCTTGGTGTGTCATTTTTAGACTACAAAAAACAAATAAATATGAATTGAAGAAGTCATATGGGAACTTACTTCTGAATTTTGTTTGTTGTTTTGGTAAAGGTTTTTAGTAGTACATTTCAGAACGTGATTTTTTAGTAATTTTGTCATAGGAATTCAATTTTCCTGTGTTAACAATATTGGATTTATGTTTTGTGCAAGTACATACACCTCTGGCATATACTTTCCAGCCAGTATTTATTTTTATTTTTTAAACAAATACCTACCCATAAAAAAAAATTTACAATCTCAAAAAATCTCAAACAATATCCTCAGATATTCGCCCATACATCCTGCTAACAAAATGGGTTTTCCGTAAAATGTCCTAGCTACGCTTGCAGCAGGATTTTAAATTATTGAATATGTTAATTGTTCCTAAGTTCAGCCATAGGAAATCCTGTGAGAAGGGAATGTGATCTACCAAGGACATCTCAACCCCGGATATTCGTCACTCAATTTTTTTCCCAACTCCGGATCATAACCTTGCTATAATCACTCCTGAGCCAGACGATTCCAAAATGTTTAAGGCACGCTTATAATTTTGTTAGCAAATTCTAGTCTTAAGTTTTTGTTTCGTTAAAATATTTATGGCTTTATGATTCTAAAATAGCTGCGTACATTTCCTCCCGATTTTTTTATCTTTATAGTTTTTGTTGAAATATTACAGGTTAAAAGATTGTCTTTGCTATTTTTCTTTAATTCTCCAACTTATTTTTGCATCTTCATGTTGTGTAGTTTTCTTCGATGTTCCTTTTCTGGGAAAATTTTCAATATTTTGATTTTGTTTTCTGTGTACTTTTGTATCATCTACTAACCACCCTTCTCTCACTACCACAATGTACTCGTATGTACATATCTTTTTTTATATTTAAAAGAATCATTTCAAAGGTCGTAAAAAATTTGTGGTTAGTGCAATCGTATATAGAAATCTGTAGATTTGAAAATCTGAACCCAATAAATTGCATCCCATATACATATGCCATCTCTCTCTTTCACCCCCCCCCCTCCTTACAGGAAATGTTATTTGCTAAGCCAGCCAAGCAAATGCAGCTAATTTCCTTGCCGTCGTTATCCTTAAATTGATCAATCAAGACCTATCAAAATCGCCGGAATTCTTGTAGGAAAATAATATGAAAGTGTGACTGCAACATTTCGAAAGTCACGGAAACGTGTCCCTTTTGTGAGCATGGCATGTGTCAGTTTTTGTGTAAATAGTCTTGGTACAACGACGAATTACAAATAATGACACAAATCGGTAGGGGGACAGAGGCAAAAAATTACAGAAAAACGGATGTGCATTGTGAATAGAGGAAAACAGACATTTTACTGCAGAAATCAACGATTGTAGAGGTTGGGTATTCTACAGAAAAAGTGTATTTTTGAAATGTATGTACGTACGAGGATTGTAGGACAATTCTGAAGAATAAATTTATTTAAGTAATGGAAATGGTTTCGGCATTCAAATTTTCACTGAATAAATATCAGAAAACACGCGTATACGACAAATTATTCAACTGTTTCCAAAGTTGTGGCAAATATTTTAAATAGATATTCAACACCTACATACAGCGTCACATGTGGTCGAATTTAAGACTATATTTTTTACTTCCAAATTGATATTTACATTCTCAGTTAATTTTATACGTCATGCTTGAATCTCTGTATACTGAATAAAAGCACAAAGGAAGCAGACAAATGTTGTCGTATATTTTGAAGTTGAAGTACGACAAAAGATGAGAATCATCCCCATAGATTGTGCTTGCAATGAAGATGTTGAAGCACAAATATATATAATCCGTTTTTGGTCTGCAAATCTAGGGCATGATCTTTGCTTTGCTGTTGCTCAAAACTTGGCATAAACGATCCGGTATATCAAGATAAAACACTTTATTTTTATTTTATTTTTTTTAGCACACTATAAGAACTTACTAAATGTACAATAAAAATCATTAAAAAAATCTCTCAATACGCATGTGTTACCACATTTAGAATAAGAATTAAAAAAACATTTTATTATTTATTTTAGTTTTATATATTTTTTTTTAACATATACTACAATTATTTAGATACATTTATGTATGCGAAAGACACATAGTTCCTCTATTCACCACAAAAATTTTTTTATTGATAGATATACAAGGAAGGAACCCCATAAATTTCAGAAAAGCAAACGGAAACCAATCCATCGGTGAACCCAACCCAACGGTAATATTTCAAAATGGAATTTATGCGGTAGATAAACAAACAATAACTTTCCACAAAGTGAATAACAAAATCATTAATCAATGTCCGTTTCTAATTCACATTTGATGCTGACATTCCTTCATAAGGATGAAGAAATATACATTGGTTAGAGAGAAAAATATTCTTAGAAAGCCGCATGTGGTCAAGACGGACGGCGCTCTGCAAGGATTAAGGATGAAGGGAGATATTTTTTGATATGCTTAATTATGAATTAAATAAGTTAATTTTGTTAATGATTTGGTAAGGATTTTAAATTTAAAGTGAATAAAATTTTAAAATTTCGATGGATATAGGAAAAATAAATCAGAATTATGTAAGTCCAAAAAATGTAAATATGTATGTAAAAGCAAATAATTTAAGGCGACAGTGTAATATTGATGAATATGCGTACTGTATATAAAATATTAAAATAAAAAAGTTAAAAATAGCAGTGGATAGAACTGAACCCTGTGGAAATCTACACAGGTATATGAGATCATAAGTAGTTTAGTTAAAAGGTTCTGTGGAGTAGATACAAATTTTAGACATTTGTACAGTAAAACTTCTGAAACTCTATGAAATTTTAACTGTTTTAATTATTCCCGGTGTGATTTTTTTTTATCATTTGTTGAAATTTTATTTAGCTGCATGGATAGAGCTGCGTTTTACACTTTCAGGGCAACGATGGAAAGAGAACACCACACGGGCCATCCGCTGCTCACGAGCTATTATGGCCTGCATATAAAAGGAAGAGGACAAGAGAACTGCTTAGTCGCAGCAGAACATATACCAGGAATCTCATGGGTATCATTATTGGGCCATTGGAGATCATGCTAAAAACCAGGCATAGCGGCGAACGATTTCTGCAGGAGCTGTAACGGCTCGGAGGGAATCAAATCCGTCCAACTCGTACAATACGAGTGCCCCGCTCTGATGAACAAAAGAGGTAGGGCTAAGTCTGGAGGAACTGCAAAGCAAAGAGTTCAGACGCACCCTGAATTCGTAAGGGAAGTAGAATGGATCTAGGGCAAAGTTCTAGATTATCCCATGAGGACAAGGGGCACAATAGACCCACTCAGATTGATCTCTTTCCCAGTTCACGTCAAAATAGATAATAATTCGTGCTTCGAAAAAAATTTATAGAGTTTTTCTATGAAGTAAAGTCATGGCAAATTTAGTCAATATGAAATTGACCGAGTATGGCAAAACTGGCTATGAACTGCTAGTCCCGCATAGACTAATCTTGCTAGGCATTCAAGTAAATACTTAGTATTTCGACTCATATATAATTCACAAATTCAAAATTATTTTATATATACGGCAGGCAGGAATCAAGCCGTACTGATGAGTATACGGTTCCTGCTGTTACGAAACGCCTGCTTTTTGCATAGAAATTTCTTTTTTTTAAGATTTTATTTTATTTGTGATATTTGCTTAGATTAATTATACAATTTTATACAATTTAAAAACATAATCATATCTAAGTCTAATTTCTATACACTCAGTCTTTGGATCAGTTCCTCACCTCACCACCTTAATCAGTACTGGAACTCGTGTCAGGTCGATAATTTTTGCAAAAATTAACTGCCTTGATGTATACTTGAACAACATTGAAGAAATTTGTAGTATAATTTGGAGTACTTTGAAGTGGCTTCAAGTATGTGAAGAACATTGAAGTACTTTGTAGTAGTATACTTTGAAGTTATAAAAGTTTAGAAAAAAATTCAAAGACCTCCGATTTTTTGTCACTGTTTCTGAAATGTTCAGCTATTTTCCGTTAATTTTGTTTCCATTTTCATTCCTCTTGTAATTGTGATCAAAGAACTTCCACACAGCTTCTTCATGTGTTTCTATTATTCGAGACTCTTTACGAATTACTTTTTTTAATATTTTTGATTAGTCTACACTCGATATCTTTGATTGGTCGGTTATGAGGTAAAGGTCAAGGTATTTCCTTTCCTCTGATTATATTATATTGTAGTACTGCTGGAAGTGAGGGATGAGTGAATTTTTGTTAGGTGTATTGGTAGGCAATACGGGAGTGAAGTACATATCTTTAAAAGTCGGAAGAAAGCTGTGTATAGAAAAAAGAATATGGTGGGACCATGTTGAAGTAGGACTTGAAGAACTCATGACCCACTAGGACGTTGTTAGTGCGCTTACAAAGTTATAGAAGCTACTCAAGCCATCTCTTGGAGTAGTATAAGAAGTGCTATAGTAAGTACTTCGGGTTTTATGGATATTTGCACGTTTCCAAATTGATAGAATTAGAAACATCGGAATTTTGTGCCAACCTAAATTAGTTGAGGCCCGCTGCAAATAAATAACTTAGCTAGTCTTGCAGCAAGCATTACAATTTAGTACCTTTTTGATAATCGTTCATTTTCTTTATTGAAAATATTTAGGATTTATTTTCTCTCTCTGTTTTTTTTTTTTTTTTTTTTTTTTTTTACTTTTTTTTATTTTTTTTTTTGTTTTTTTTTTTTATTTTTTTATTTTTTTCTATTTTTTTTTATTTTTTTTTTATTTATTTTTTTTTTTTTTTTTTTTTTTTTTATTTTTTTTTTTTTTTTTTTAATTTTTTTTATTTTTTTTTTTTTTTTTTTTTATTTTTTTTTTTTTATATTTTTTTTTTTAATTTATTTTTTTTTTTTTTTTTTTTTATTTTTTTTTTTTTTTTTTTATTTTTTTATTTTTTTTTTTTTTTTTTTTTTCTTTTTTTTTTTTTTTTTTTTATTTTCTTTTTTTTTTTTTTTTTTTTTTTAATTTAATTT
>OZ005740.1:19652218-19821126 GCA_963930735.1 Dioctria linearis
ATCAAGCTTCCCAAATATTTCATATTCATAAGTCATAATAGGTATTAACAATGTTCGCACTAGTCGCGTAGGCATAGGTGTGAAATGGCTAGACACCCATAGAGAACGAAGTCCTGCATAAACTCTACTCACAACAGAATTGATATGTAGATACCTTGTAAGTGTTTTATTGAAAATCACCCCAAGAATTTTAGCTGAATTAACAAGAGGAATAGCAGTGTTGTTAACGGAAACTGACGGAAAGCCATCCATATTTAGTACACGCCTATGTATCAGCAAACACTTAGATTTTGAGGGATTAAGCTTTAGTTTATTATTACAGGACCACAATTAAATAGCATACAAATCCTCATTTACCCTAGAGATACAATCCTCAATCAGGCCAAGTACACTAGATCTATACAATTGAACATCATCAGCATATAAGTGCAGATTAGAATACTTGACATGAGCGAATATATCATTTATAAATAAACATGGAAAATAACAGGGGCCCAAGAATGGATCCCTGAGGTACATCAAATACCACTGGTAAAAAAGATGAGAGCTATTTGAAAAAACAGCTTGTGACCTGTTGGTCAAGTAGTCATAAATTAACTTTGCAGAATAAGAAGAGAAGTTAAAATTCGTTATAAGACTCGTGTGAAGAAGTCTATGATTAACGGTATCAAAGGCCTTGGAGTAATCTAACAGAACTAGTACCGCTAGTTCATCTTTATCGACCACACGCCCGATATCATTGCTCACTTTAAGTAGAGCAGATGTACAGCTATGCCCAGGACGAAAACCAGATTGATACTTGTGCATAAAACTAATATAATAATATAGTAATATACTTATAGGCCGAAACTCACTACAATGCGAGCTGGTGTTTTTAGGTACTGGAATTACTTTAGCGGCCTTCCATGGCAGAGGAAAGGTACTAGTAGTAAAGCACGAGTTTCAAAGATGTGTGAATGCAGGAAGAATATAGCGCAATGAGTCGAGGGTTGAGGTTATCCGCCCCAATCGCACAGAATTTGATACTATTAATTACAGCAAAAATGTCTTCATATGTGCACCGAGAAAAATTAAAAATTGGAGCTGAAGAAGAATAGCTTCACAGCTTCATGAGAATGAAATAATGGCGCGTCAACTGTATCTTCTACACAAGACAGAAGAAATTCATTGTTAGCTGAATTGGGATCAACGGCATAATATATAATTATTTTTACGAAATAAACTAATGCCGCTCAGCCGCAAGTTTTTCCAAAGTATTTTTGAAGGAAGTTTAGAATTATGTTTAGATTCATAAAAATGCTTTTTAGCTTTGCGAATAGCTGAAATACTAACATTGCGTAAAGTTTTATATTCCTCAAGGAAAACAATAAGTTTGAACTTCTTCCATTTAAGATATGCAATATCACGAGCTGATCTCATATCCGGAAAGTTATATATATATATTTTTTTTTTTTGGGTAACCTAGTACTTCGAAATCTCATAATTCTAGTTAGTCATAAGTTGGCAGAGTGTATTAGGTTGACGTAAATAAACCACTAAATTTGAATGTTCATCGGCGTTATTATTTATAGTCCCCGTCCTTTATATTTTTTTGAGTATATTCCACACGAGCACAACACCCGCTCTAACAATTATTCTGGTAAATTAATGGTCTATATCAATCGTTAAAGGCGATGAAAGTCGGTAAAGAGCGTCAACTTAGAAAATTATATAAATTAAAAAGAAAAAACGCTACATCTATGAGAGAAATGGAACAACCAAAAAGTGATTGGAACTAATTTTCTGCCAATTCGATCAATCGCGGCAGCTTCGACAGAAAAAATGTTAAAAACGCAATTGACAGAAAATTCGTTTTCAATCATTTCTCTTGTCATAATTTCTACCTTGAAACTTATGGTTGTAAGTTTTTATAATTTTCAGAGCTGATGCACTCCATCGCCTTTCACGATTTATATGCGAAAACTTCATTTACAAGAATAAAATTTTGGAGCAGGATATAATCTATCAAAAAAAACGCATGGACAATACCAGACCCCTTATTGCACTTACCTCTCTAACTATACCTAAGTAACACAAAAAATATTTTATTCAAACTTCATTTAAAGCTTTGTGAAGACTCAAATGGTAGCATTAACATTAACAGTAAAATTTGAAAACTATTGGAAACAAGTAAAATATATTCTTAATTGTTATTATTCAAGGACACGAAGAAATAAACATAGCCATAAGCTTGACAATAATCATTATTTTACCGAAGCAAAGGCGAGAAATTAATAACGTCTTGAAAACCCATGTAGACAAAATTTATCTTTATATAATTTTAAATAGGAGGAAATGCGTCCATTAATAGGGGTGTGTTCAGTTGAATGTTCCTCAAAAACATAGCATCTATATATTTCTGTAATTTCAAAAGTGCTTCCAACCCTCCGGAACTATCCTTCATGCTCTGAATTGAATTGAAGTGTTCTTCCTTAGGGTTACAATGAATGAGTCACTGATTGTCTGCAAGGAAATTAACTTTTATTGAATCCCTTGTTGAATTATAATGACATGATATGAAAGAATCATATGTGATTAGTGTTGCTCAGTCATAATGCCATTTTACTTATTAAGTTTTTTTTGAATATATATTTTATTTAATATGAACCATTTTCATCTTATCAATGGATCAATCTTCGATAACTACCACGCTAGTAAGTATTACTTGGTGTAGATACGCCAATTTCATAACGATCTACATATATAGTAAATAATATTACCAAGATAAAAAATTAATATCAATATTTTTAGGTTATATAGGTTATTATTCGTTTCAATTGGTACCAAATAATAAATAATCTTTCATCTATTTTTTCAGCCCGTATTTTATAATGTTCCTGCGGGATCAATTTTCAGGCCGCTGCTTTTTTTGATATTAATTAATGATTTTTATCAAATACAAAATAAGATTTAAATATTCATTTATACACTGATAAAGTGCAATTCTAGTTTCATAGGTTTGTTACGAAATAAATTCATAGCGAATTTAGTCAATGTGAAACTGACCGAGTTTGCTACCGAATCCGCAGCTTGAGAATTGAGTTGAAAAAACTCTTTGACAAACGAAAAATCTTTAAAAAAAGGCCATTTATATGTAAAAGCAGACGTCTCGTATCAGCAGAAATAGTATACTCATCAGTACTTTGGTGTATACGGCAGGCAAGAGCCAAGCCGTACTGATGAGTATACGGCTCCTGCTGATACGAAACGTCTGCATTTATATAGAATTGTCTTTTTCTAAAGATCTAAAGATTTTTTGTTTGTAAAAGAGTTTTTCAGCTCAATTCTACTTAAGTAGGTCCATTGGTCTATTAAAAAAATTAAAGTGACTAAAGCCAGAAATACATCCAGGCCTCGGGACATCCTAAAGGTGTTGTTAAAATTTCCAACATGGGTTTTTAAATGAATCAACACAAGACCAAGCTGACTAGCTAGCCTTAAAGTTAGCTGTAAAGCTCGCCATTCTGAATGTTGGAAATTTTGCTACCTCAGGCGTACTTATATCACCAACCCATTTTTTTTCTCATATATAAATGACGATGATAGCAGCAAGCCGCTGATGTGATTTTATGCGAGAAGCCAGGACTGAGTTTTAGGCTTGCTTGGATGTCTTGCTACCTTAAGGTTTCTACAAATTATAAAGTGGAAATTCTGATAAAGGGAGGTGGGGGGTCAAATGATTTTTTTTTCTACCAGTAAATTACAAGCACATATATAATAATAGTCATAAGAACAATTAATTTTTCCTTTAGTATTGGGTTTCCTTTCTTTTTACCTTTTTGATATAATTTTAAAAAATCTTTGGATTAGGGATAATCTAAGAATTTTTAAAGTTTTTTATTATGGCAGTGACAACACGAATTCATTAATTTTTTGAAAATTCCATCCGGATGCTGTAAATCAAACTAACTAACAAATTTTTTTTTTTCTAATTTAAGAAAATTTCACTTATTTATACATTTTTCTAAGTAATGGTAAATGCTAAACAGGTTTAATTATACAAAGATATGGTTCTTCCAACACTCTATATATGATAAAAGAAATATTATAACGTTGATATGTGTAGTTAATAAAATTCAATTTTCAAAAATTCTTTTAAAATTATAGATGACGTTGCCGTAAAATCAGCGCCATATATATATAAACAAATGTTCTTCAAGATCAAACATCATCTTTATTCTACATTACAGTTCTAGAGATCCCTCCAAGTCCCAATTTCTAATAAAATATTCCAGGGTAGTTTTGCAAAAATTTACATTAAGTAGCGATTTCGATATCACAAATAAAGCTCTTCCCGAGAGCTTGTAGCACATCATATGTAATTATCGGCGAAGAAAACCCCTGACGAAATAGTCTTGGCTAATTAAGGCACCCTTCAACAATAAGATTTGGAGTCCACTCCCATCCACTCGCGTGCTTAAACGTTGATATATCCGTGTCATCATAAACCATGTGTGGACCCTTAGTTCAAAAAATTCTGTCACACTTCATAATAAATTGTAAGCTGGTAAATAAGTAAGCAGGTAAGCAGATTGCGACGAACTTATATATACATATATATAGAGACCTTGAAGTGTTTTAATAGGAAATTTTCCATCGCTTATAATTCATAGCTACTTTTTGAATTAATACTATAAGAATGGCAATAGATATTCACTAGGCACCATCAATATCCCACCTGAATATTCCATCCAAGATCCTAGAAGTAGAACTGGCTTGGCCAGGAAACGTGAAATGTCCGTGTCTACCTATGTACAAATCTGCCAGTACGTGCACAATGGAAGACTATTGGTTGTTCGTATATCAAACAGAAGTCTTGAAAGGGCACGTGCACAACAGAAAGTCATCTTGTAGTCGGTAAGTGTAAAACGGAGAGCTATTGGTATTATGTACGTGTACAATGGAAAGCCCTCCCGTTACACCTCTCAGCAAGAATTAGGCAGTACATTTACACTAATATTTCAAGATTTTAAATTTATAATAGGGACGTAAGCAATAAAGACAAGTAAATTGAATTAAACCAGCTACTGTCATTTAAACTCCTTAATCCACTGAAGCTACGCAAAGTCAAATTTCGACGTTTCGCTCCCGACCGAACTATTGGCTCTCGAGCAAAGCCTCCGACCGAGCAAGCGACGCCACAAGGTAAGTAGGTAAGAAAGGTATTGGTTGTTCATTTCCAGCAAACGGCAAACATGTGGAAACACATTTTCACAAACCACTCAAGGAACCAAAATAGTGTCTCCCATTTGAAGTTACCAATATTCACATAGAAATTGTATGACAAAAATATATAAATGGACGTTTTCATCTATTAGACGAATTGCACCACATCCCACTTCCCCATTTATCAGTTTCAAAACGATTTGACTTGTGGTCCATTGTAGAGTTTCAGGTCATTTCGTGAATTCTATCTATGTACGTGCTTTTTTTTTTTTTTGTAAAACAAAAATATCTGGGTTCACATATAAGGGTTAAGCATCAGTTTTACCACCCTCTCTATAATTGTGATTGTATAACAATTTTTGATAATTGTAAATACAGCTTATTTTTCCCAAAATCCATGAAATTTGAGCCATTGAATAGTTTAAATCGAAAAGGAAATCCATTGTACGCGCAATGATCATAAAAAAAAGTTTGGTAACTTAACAAAGAAAACGAATGAATAAATGTATTCTTATTTGACTTTTCCAACAATAATTAAACATGGATGAATACGACCGAAAATATCTATTTCCGGTATTTGACTTTCATTTTGTATGAGCTCTTGCATATATTATGGTTTTTATACATAAGTCTCCATAGAAATGGTCGTCAATTTACGGTACACAAAAAAGCTCAAAATAGTACAAAAAAGAAATCGAAAAATATATTTTCTCTCCATAGTTTTGTCAAAATTTTACTGGAAACAATTTATTATATTTGCGTGAAAATAAGGCAAAAATTATTTTTCATATAAATTTAAGCAAACAAACAAAACGACCAGAGAGACAGACAGACACAAATGAAAATGAATAAACTTTTCTCGGCCACAGTGGCTTCATTCAACTTTAATTTATTGAAGTTCATTTTGTAAAACGAAACAAAGTGGCTTAATCGAAATATCCTGATGAATCACTACATACCCACCGTGACCAAGTTTCCTCCCAATCATGGACCACGTTGTTTTTTTTTTCTTTTTTATACCACATACATATAGATTCGGGGTATTCAGATGAATTCGCATTATTTTTCAGACTTGCACATCTACCTTTATGTTGAACGGCATGACTTTTTTTTAAATTGATAAAAAATGCATTTATAAAAGCGGAAAAATCTCATTAAAAGTCTTTAAAGATTAAAATTTTATCCAAAAAGGGGAAATCCTACTAAGTATACGCTTTGTAAATTTACTTCATTGATAGGTCCATTGAATGAAAAGGACTAATTGCGTTAGCTGTATTTAAAAAGAGGTTAAAGCTTAATGTGGCTCTCGACTCGATTTTTAATCAGGGTATTAAATTTCTCACAATAAGTAAATTTATACAATTATGAAAAGAAAAAAAAATCGGGTCATTAAAATCCCTGTCGAACGGCACACACTCTTACCCAGAATCAAACTATTTATACTTCTGAGGTCCTAATTGAAAGGTGTAAACCGCCTGTTGCTACCAGCCATTTTCTTTAGCTTTGCATTATCCAGAAAGGTAAAAAAAATGATACGAAACCTGCATGGAAGTGAAAGGACTAGTTTGAAGAACAGAAATGGATTCCGTCAGGACCAACTGCATTAGAAAACGAAAGCAAAGTTCTCGATGCAGGCTGGGGTAATGGTTAACATCTATGCTGGAAGAGCCTATAAAGCCAATATTCAGCATATTGAACTCAGTTATAATCAGTGCAGGAGGGAGTTCTTTACAATTAAAATTAAAATATGGCTTTCTCCCTTTCCTTTCATGAGCCATAGTTTTGCCAATGACATTACCCTTGAATTCACCCATTCTTGGGACGCTGTTCCGGACTCCAGAGGGAATTCCACATGTATCAACCGAAATTGACACCGACTTTTTCCACTCCCATTTCTTTTGATGGAGCACAGGATACACGGTTTTTATGCATTCTTGGCATTAATATTTCCATTTTGTCCAAAAAAGAGTCTTCAAGGTCATTGTCGATTTAGCAATAACTTGTCATATTAACTTACTCAAGCAGTGCTACAATTTTGAGTGCTCTCTGTGCTCCTTTATCGTTACGTGGATGGATGTTCAGTTAAAATATCTAATCTGGTCCCTTGTGGAATTGTTCCTGCACGTAATATGCGCACTGCAAACCACGCACAACTTTTTACCCTTCAAATTATTTTCTGCTTTACAGTAAAATTTCGTGATGGTTTTGATCCCAAATTGTGCGAACGTTGAATAGCACACAGTCTTCTTAAGAGTGACACCACTCTCCTCACGTTTCCTAAATCCTTTCCTAATATCCTTTTTACCTTGCTATGGTTTGCATCATAGGGTTTCCGTTCCGCTGAGCTTGGCTTAATAATATAAAAAAATGTAACTTTATAAAATAAAGCACATACACATAAATAAGTAACTTACATATGTATGTATGTGACAGTCCCCAAGTGAATTTCAAGAAAATAATATATAGGAGATATTAGAAAACCTTGAAAAAATAATGGATTTGAATTTAAATGCAGACCTTTTACATTTTAGTTACGTAACTATTCATTTAAAAAAGTATCCATCTATGAATTGAGAAAAGGTATCCTTAAAAAAAAACTAGATTGAAAGTTCTATTCTAACGCTATTAAATCATGCGAATGGACCGGAGAGATTCCTTTCAATTCAACATTCTACTCTGCTGAATATTAAGTACATTTCATAATACACATTTGAGAAAGCATTTCAAATTGGAAGCTTGAGGATTTTTCTCATAGTGGACACCGCCTTCTTTATTTAAATATATGTATGTAGGTATAGGATGATGGAGATTGTATGTCAAAAGCTTTTTTTTTCATTTTGAATAGAATTCTTTCAGTTTCATAGCATAATCACTCAACTGTACACAGAAACATCACTCTGTCCTCGAAATATCCCATACATACATAAATAAATACATTTTTAGAATTTAGGGAGAGAAAATCTCAGCATATGGCTAGAGGAGCAGAGCATATTGATTTTACATAAAGATATTCCATTACATATATGTAAATATGAAATATATGTATGCAAGTTAAGCTATTCTGACAATCGTAACTCTGGACTACCACCTAAACTTCCGTGGAGACATCTCAAAAAGCCGGATGTTGTTGCTGCTGCAACTTCCGAATGCACTCTAGATCCTTATGAGCTAAAACTGAAAATTTTGTCTGATAATTCTAACCGTGTGTAATGAGCTTACAAATTTCTCATTATATACGCATCATCCAAACTGGTTTTCGTCTCAATCATACTTGCACACATTTTTATTGAAGGTATAGTCAATGAAATTAGAGAAACAATGGTGGTAGTACTTGCCGTCTCTAAAGCATTCGATAGTGTGGATCAAATAATCCTGTGCAGAAAATTCATTACAAATTGAATTTTTCCAAAAACTAACAAAAGCGTATTTTTAGTTATCTAACAGTGCGTTTTCAGACAGTTTTCTCAATTCTGATATTCCGCAAGGTTCGGTTCTTGGCCCACTATTTTTTTACATGATTATTAATTGACTTGTTCGTTTGTCTTGTACACACAGTCAAATACATCTCTTGCTAATGATGTTTCGGTTTTTATATCGCGACCCTTGCGACTTTTCGAAGATAGAATTACGTAGGTGCATCAATGAAGACCTCGATTCAATATATCGATGGATGGTGCACAATGATCTAATACTGAATCCTGAAAAATCGTGTTACTTAACTGTGTATCAAAATAAACTTGATACTTATATTTATTCTGTCGATATACGCAATGACACTGTCATAACTTTGGTAGAATCAGCTCCCAACTTAGGTGTAATTGTTATCAATAACACGCATACTGGGAATAATCACGTCACATCAATAATATATAAAATATGTAGTCTCCGTTCATTGCGGGTTTCGAGCTATTCTACCGTAATCTCCACGCGTAGGTTCCTTGCTCGTTCTATGCTTATGTCCATTTATATGGGAGGGAAATGAGGGGAGCCTTAAAATATCTCGTTTAGCTGACATACATGAGATTAAAAATTTGTCTTTAATATTTTTATGAATCACCCTATAATTGATATAAATAATATAAAATTTATTAGACTTTGACAGACCAGCTCAGAATCAAAGGGGTAAGAATTCAATGGTTTGAGTGCTGCTTGGATATCTGATATTATGTATATTCCTACTCAGCGCATATTTTTATAAATAATTTCCGGAGCACAGAGTTCTGCGGCATGAGTATCTTCCCTTAAAATTTGAGGTATGGTCCCCAATACCTTAGGGAGTCATACATCTGGCCCGTATATTCACACACCTACTCAGCCTTCCATTTTGGGTCTATACGTGTACCATTTCTAGATCTTTTTCGAAATGGTTGGTCATCAAAATACCACTGACACCCCAAGATTGCCACCTTGCATGGTGTTTCAAAGATTCTGTGTTTTGCCATAACGTCTGAGATAGGATTGACCTGTATTGCGATGAGAATGGCCTTCTTCTTTATGTATATATGCAGTGGAAGCACGCTTTTTTTTTTAAGCTGCCAAGTACCTACATCCAAGAGCCCAGCAGCATATCCATGTTGCCACTGTATCCTTCGCCAATAATATATAATAAATGGAATAAAAATATTATTATTTTGCGTCTGCTACCAGCTGTGAACTATATTAAGGGTAATCTCTTGTATGCTTGTCCTTATTGTTAAACACTGACTACCTACAAAACCATCCTTCCACAAGCAGGTCATTATCTGTATAATAGAAATTTTTTGGTGTTTCACATTGAGACCGGTACCACCATCTTGGTTTAAAATTTTTAGTTCCACTAGATTCTTACGACTAACGGATAAATAAATGGTCACTCGCGGCACAGATCCACAATACCACGGGATGGAGAAGATAAAACTGGAGAGTGGCAGTTATTCAGAGTTCGTATACTAAAGACTAAGCTCTCCGTTAATAATGCTGTTCTTGGTATATGCTGTTCTACCTTGGCTTAAGTGTTGTTTTCTAAGGTGCTCACATCTACCCGATATATTTATTCAATAATTCTCTACAAGATACACCTACAAATTGGAATTGAAATATTGCAAGTGATTCCGCTATCCAACATCTAAAGACCATTCCTAACAACTATAAGCCCTGAATGTTACAAGTTATAAAAACTTCTCCGATATGGACAATCTCCTTCCCAGATGTATAGTTGATAACAGCAAGAAATAAACCAGGAAAATGCCAGAAATGTTAATAATGCAGTCTTTATCGATTTAACCAGGTGGAATGCATTCGCCATTGATTTTCTTTGCAAACACATTTTTTCCATTTTTTCCGTATATCTTTTCGCCCCCCTTTCGAACCAAACGCGATAATAAATTGTTAACTTCCTTTCGTTACAGTTCAATACCACTTTCCGTAACCAAAGCGCACAAATTGTTTTATAGTAGTTGCATGCCACAAGGTTGTTATATTCGCTCCTTTGGCATGTTTAAAAGAAATCCTTAGAGAAAAACCAAAACTTTTTGGGATTTCGAAACAAGCATGTCGGCTGAAAATAATTTGAAATTGTTCTTTGGTTGCAGTTCTTTAAAACTGTTTTTATCTTTCATTTGAGATTGTTGAAACGGATTTGGGCAGCACACAACACTCCGTAAAATGAACATTCTTGATAAATGAAAACTGAAGTTTATAGCCGCCAATTCGTGAATATAAATGGCCTCCTCATTCAGGCATCTTAGACAAAAGTAGAATTTTTTTATTTTTATTTTCAAACAATATTTGGGTAAAGTTTTATTATGTACACATGTAGGATCCAAGTGAGCAGAGTTTTGAGTTTTTTTTTTTTTTTATAAGGGATGCAATTAATAAAAACCTCTCAAAGTACCTATCCTCTATGTACAAATTAAGCGCGCACCTTTAATCATTCTCGTAACACACAAAGCTATACCTTTTAAGTTAGATTTTAAGGAAAATATAGTAAACAATATCAGAAAGGATGAAGTATAAACCTCAGTGTACCATGTGTTCTTGCACTTGGCTTCATATTTTATAGCAATTCGTATGGGAAATTGAATTTTATTGAAATATCTTGAACGCATATTGGAAAAATATCACCCTACATATACTTCTATATATAAACACCATCAATGAGGGTCCTTGTTCAGTGAACTGAACTCATCACCTCCTCCACTTCTGCAAAAATCCAAGACAGCTTCTCCTTTTCATTTGTATCATACATATTTATTGGTTGAACAAGAAATTCAGCTCAGAGAACAATTTTGAAAAAACAAAATAAATTCATCACGCATGGAATAAATAGCTAATAAGCCACTCACTGACAGTCGGTTTTCACTCAATAATACTGACTTTGACGTTTCTGAAAGTAAACATTTCAAAGCTGCGTTCAGCGACGACTTTTTCAAGCTTTTCTATTATTAATGAACGTTAGAATTTGATTTGAAAAAATAGCGCTGTTTTTAAAGCATAACGTGTATATTTTTATTCAATTTGAGTATTGTCTGTCAGCGAGTGGCTTAGTTCTCACTCGATGTGCCGCTTCCTTGTTAGTTATTTATTAAATGCGAATTTGATTGTCAGTTTTTCACAAATTTCAAAAGCAACAAGTAATTTTGATGGTAGCACCCCCTAGTAGTGAAAACATTGAGCACATAGGGCTGTGTTGAAATGGTTAAATGCAAAAATATCTAAACGGCAGTTGATCTCGACCATATAAAAAGGTTTCAAGTTCCACGAGCAAACCACTTTTTACTCGCGCTTTTACCAGTAAAGGTCACCAAAGGAAGTCGGAATTTCCACTTTGATTTTTTAGTGTTGCTGAGTAATTGCCACAGCCGAAATTTTGTACGATTATTCCCATAAAATTATTTTCTGGTTTTTTTTTTTGGTAGCCAAGGGCAGAAATTTTTTTTGGGAAATTACCAAAAGAGTTTCTTTTTATTTATAGTTAAAATCATATATACTGTGAATTAGAACAAATTCGAAGCTTTGGGAAATTATCAAACCAAGAGTAAATTCTGTAATTTCGCTTTTTTTTCTTCCTTTTTTCATTGGTTGATTTGATGACGGTAATAGGCAAGGTAATTTGCAAGATTTCTAATTAACTGACTTTGAATTGGGATTTTACTTCGTTGTGAGCTCCCTTTGACGTTTAGATTAATCAAAGCAGAAGTGGTATTGGGAAATTTCCATAACACAAAATTTCAAGTTGAATTCTGAACTGGATCAGCAGTGATCCAGTGATATTTTCAAGGGTTAAATGCTGGTTTAATTTGGAATTCAGACTATGATAGACACGAGCACAGAGATCAACTACACTAGGCACTCATGGAGGAGATTTATAGGTACTAGGTAAAGATTGGATGAATAAAATAAACAATAGAAATTTCGAATTGCATACCTATATTAATTAAATTTCTATTTGTCGATAAAAATGTTCCCATCAGATGCATTTTTCATTTCGTTGCAGATAAATAGTAATAATTAAAATTTAGCATAATTTATTTATTTATTTTTTTCTTTCCCTTTATAATTTGTCTGAAATTTTTTTTAGTTTTTCGTTGGATTAAACTTTTTATTAATATTGACAATTAATTTTAAGCGCATGTAGAAATATATTGTAACTTGTGGCAACTATGATGACGCAATAGCAATTCTGGGCGTGGTTCTGAACTTCTGTCGTCCTTTAATGTCAGAATATACCTCAAATTAAAATGAACTTTTCAACTCTTTTTTTTGTGCTATTATTCAGCTCAGCAAGCCTTACATTACGTAGAATGAACTAAAAGTTGCACATTATATATAATAATAATAGGGGTATTCACTCTTTAATGTATCAGTGTAACCGATGTAAAAGTACAACAGGAATTTACAAAAAGGAGTGAACACTCCCTTTAGCCTTTAGCTTACTTTGAAATGTAACATGGTGATAAAATGGCCCCGTAGGAACTCTCCCCGGCCCCGGAAAAAATAAAAAAAAATACTAAAGATTCCCAGGAGTTATAGTTATTATAGAAAAAAAGAATTATGAAGATCCGGTTAAAAATACCTGAGATAAAAACCAAAGTATCTCGACAGAACGGCTTAAATTAAGAAAATGCCGGTTTTTCATAGCGTTTTCTGACCGTTTTGGTCGTTTTCAAAGTTTTTATTTCTACTATTACTACTTAATTATACACTTTTTCAGTATAATGCCAGCGGATAAAATGAAGCCTGTTTTGTTTGGAACGTTTATTTCCAATTAGTTTTCCGCTTGGGCTGATAGTTTAGGAGAAAACTTAATAATAGTAGAACAACATCCTTTTACGACGACTTTTTGCCGTGAGATGATGTAAATATTTACAATTTCTCCTTACGGAATAACTGTGCTTCTGATGATTTTTTTTGAAAAGATGAAAAAGTTTTGTAATCGAACACTTACGCCTATGATCAAAAAAAAAATTGAAAAAGAACTCATATGTAGCAATAGGGTATATGGGACCCAGATGAGGAAAAACTTTGAACATCGGGAGGAAAAGCTCAGTGAGAAAATGTGTCGAATTGAAAATAAAATCATTCTAGTAGATAGAGAATTTTGTTACCTTTAATTTGAATGTAAAATTTTTTCTCTAGGGGCATACGTTATGATGTAGGGTCCCATAAAATGAAAAAGTGGTTTTCAGGTAAAATGTAAGAGTGTAAAAAAATACACTACGAAGTATACCGGATTGAAAATTTAAAAACGCCATTCGATAGAGCTCGGCGGGGGCTTTAATTAGACACCCAACATGCCATATTTGGGGCTTCAGGGGTGGGGTAACAACCCCCACTCCAACTTTTTTTTCAAAACTTTAATCCCTTCATCGAACTAAAGATGAATTCAAAGTTGGTTTTTTGATCCGCCCCTCCCTCTCCCCGCAAAAAAGGTTCGAATATTAAAAATTATTAAAGCAAATTTCTGAATTTCAGTTCTTAAGTAATTTAGGGGCGAAAAAGTAAATCGATCACACCAATTTGTTTTTCGGTGTTGTTTTATTAAGTTTTTCAGAAAGTTTCATGCTGTTGGATGCGCCATTACTTATGTTTTCGGTTCACAAATTTGCAATACCTTTTTTTGTGGGGGAAAACCGTGATGCGAGTACATGTAAATTGAATACCTTGCTAAATCACGTCAGTACCACCTAGAAAATATATAAGTGCACCAGTCGATAGTCCTCAAAAGGATCTTTCATTTGGCACACGGGAAATTTTCCTACAACACTCCCCTCCCCCTCTGCACACCCTGACATTTGACGTTCAATCTGACCTCCTAAGTACAACTATACAAGTCGATTTACACTGCCAATTTGTGGATGTAAAAATATAAGACCCTTGTATTGCATTTTATATGCATAAGCCTTGTATTACTTTACTGGGTTGTAACCAAATACATCTTTCACAACGATACACTCCTTGATACAACATTGCGTGAATACCCCTAATATATAACAATTGATGTGTTTAGAAACATAGCTCACAAACTTATTACTGCTTATCCAAATACTTTTGGCTATAAAGAGATGGAGGGCAGTTTAATGTCACCTCGAAATTCTCCATTAATAACTAGTATGATGCAGAGGAATCACTATTTGAATTGGCAAGAAAAATCGCAAAATAAGAGCAATGTCCCCTAAAAATGAGGAGATTTTCCAAAAATTTTGAAAACACTTGTTAAAACTGGGATCCCGATGAAAAGATAAATACAAATACAGAAGAAATTACACAAAAAAAAGAGACTTTAATAAGATTTAGTAAACAAGCAACTTTTACAAAAAATGAGTATAATAGAATACAGTTATTAATGGATTTATGTTATACTTAACAAAACAAAAATTTCAACAACTTAAAAATAGTACCCAGTTTTGGGGATATAAAGGATAATTGGCCCTTACTTTTGAGAAAAGAATTTGTGTTTAAGTATTTGGAGAGTCTAACAGAAATAAAATAAGTAAAAAACGAGTTTTCAAACAAAACTGAGACCAAGCCGCATGAAAAAGTAGAAAATAAACTTTCCTTCACACACAGAGGTGGACTCAGATTTTTTGATTGGGACATTTCTCTTGAATATTCTTTCTCTTCATGAATCAAATCACTTATTACCTCTGATTGATCATACTGAAATATATCGGGGATTGTCAGCGAATAAAATCTACTTTTTCATGCGGCTTGGCCTCAGTTTTGTTTGAAAACTCGTTTTTTACTTATTTTATTTTTTGCCTTTTTCACGTTAACTAAATTGTTATTACGTGCTGCATGGCGATATTTTAAAACAATTTTATGACGTCTGAAAAGACACTGATTTACCAGTCTTTCAAAAAAATTATACGAGTAAAAATTATTATGCAACTCATTTCGCTCTACAACTTTGTCTTAGGTTGCAAAACGCTCAAACGCTTCCTTGGTCGGAAAAACTCCGGAAAAGGGTTTTACATGAATTTTCCTCGATTTTTTCTGCAAGTTTTCACCATTATCGGAGAGAAAGTAATGATGCCAGTTGATAGGGAACTTGATCCTGCATAATTTAGAAAACTTTTTTACCGGAAAATTTTCAGGAAAATCGGAAAATTCCGTAAAATTTTTCGTAAAAATCGGAAAAATCTGCATTTTTCCGGAAACGGATTTATCACTAATCAAATTTGTACCAAATTTTCAAATGATTTTTCCCGATTTTCCGGGTTTTCCATAGAAATTTCCGGTTCAAATTTTGATAGATTCAATTGTCACGCGACATGAACCTGTTTGCCAAATTTCAGCTCGCTGTGATGACGAAAAGTGGGTCTACGAGAGTGTCGAAAATAGTAAAGAAATAGACAAATTCGTGTACGAGTTAAAGGGAATGGCTGGCCTCAAAAAAATATCTGATATCACCTCAATATTTCATGAAAAAGTGCAACAAATCATTAAATTTGGGGAAACTAATAACCCAAGAATATTAAACAAAATAAACAAAATACGATCGAAGGATATTCTTATTGCTCTGGATTTTTTGTGTCACTATTTTCAAGAATATTTTGACGTCTTATGCAAAACTTATAATGTAAGTATAAAATATTTGTATGCGATAGAAATGCAAACAATTGTAGTAATTTATTTATTTTCAGATTGGTGCTCAATTTTCAGATATTGATGTCCCAAATAATTCTCTTTGGTGTGCAGTCTTCGGCAAATTTCTTTATCGTAATTAATTTTTATAAAACAATTTTTTTTTTAAATACAGATATAGAAACAAGTGATGTTTGAAATACTATTTATGTTTTCATTGAAAAAGAAATTGCTAATTCAACTTCAAAGAATATTCAAGAAGAATTCTGTTTTTATTTCATTCTAAATAAGTCTTACCCCCAGGAAGCATCACAAACCTGGAACTTCATACAAAGGTACTTTTTCGAAATCCACACAAATATAACACGAGGGAAAAAGATAAATATAAATATTGTAGCAAAAGTTTTACGTCTGATAACGGCAATTGCTCAAGTAAAATCATCTTAAAAGTGTGCACTTTTGCATTTTTTCGTGCATTAATTTGGATTAATGAATATTTTTCTGTTTATTTTTTCAATATATTTTATGTAAATTTTGCCATCATAAATATTACTCCATATAGCTATAAAAATATTGAACTGACCTTAGGTCATGCCAATAGCATTGCCAACCATCTGGACCATCCAGGTTGAACTGTTTTTCATCTGAGAAAAGTACATTCTTCCACTCTTGTGTCCAAGACATGTACTTTTTCGCAAAATTTATCCGGTGTTGAATGTGTCTCGTAGTTAGTTTAGGTTTTAGTGTCTTCTTTCGCCATTCTGAAAGGAACCGGTGGATCTGTTATGGTTTGGGGGGCATTTTCAAGTCAGAGTAAGCTTCCTCTAGCTTGGATTTCGACAAAAGTGAAATCCGAAGACTACGTGGAAATGCTCGAATACAGTTTAATTGAGCATGCTGAGGAACTAATGTTCGAAGAGTTTATATTTCAGCATGATAATGCTGCAATACCCAGCTTTAAACTGACAAAGGCTGGCTTGCTGAAAGAAAAATTGACGTTTTAGATTGGCCAGCATGTAGTCCAGACTTAAGCCCCATTGAAAACCTATGGGGAATAATTTTTCGTTAAGTATACGAAAACGGAAAGGAATTCCACTCAGTTCAAGAGTTAAAAAATAGGATCAGACAAGTTTGGATTGAAATACCCTTTGAAATTCTCCGCAAATTAATCGATTCGATGTCTAATAGGATATTTGATGAAACAGCAAGGAAAACATACCCAATATTAAGCTGTTAAAAAACGATTCACAAATTATATAATTTTTTATGAGACTAAATTAATTTCCTCCTTATTGTATAGATATTTTGAATTTCTTTATGTTAATTCTTATTAAAATTGAGAAAAAGTTTATTTATGTTATTTTTTATATACCTATTAGCGATAGATAAAATTTATAAATTAAAATACTGAAGTCTTGTTTTTAATTTTCATTAAAAAAACTCAATGAGGCTATTCTAATTTCCTCCACTCTATTCAGTGCCACAATAAAGAAAGCTAAGAGTAATTTCATTAAATCGAAATTCGAAAATTCGTGGGACCAAAAATTTTTAGTACTGAAAGACACCAGCCAGGAAGTTAAAATAGTCGAATTTGCGGATGGTCATTACGAGGATAGTGCAATGGTGGCTAATAAGTTAAATGATTACTTTATAGATAGTTTAAATGTAATTATTGGCTCTATAGATATGGTTGCATACGTGAACTTGATAGACCCTGTTTTGATGTGTTGATGCGAATTAGTAAGAAACGTGATTACTACGGAGTAAGTTCAAGAATGATTCGGGATTAGATTGATGTTTTGGGTCCTATGCTGCTAAAAGTAATAAATAAGTCGCTAGAAACAGGAAAATTTCCTGATTTGTGGAAGGAATCAGTGATAGTTCTTGTAAAAAAGGTTCCCAGAAGTAATAGGTGTGAAAGCTTTAGACCGGTAAATATGTTACATACCTGCGAAAAAATTATGGAAAAGGTGGTCCAAATGCAATTGGCAGATTATGTGGAGAAAAATAAAATCTTGGCGGAGTATCAATCGGGCTTTCGGGGTAAGCATTCATGCGAGACCGCTTTGACATGAGTTTTAACTGAGTGGAAGCTGGCAATAGATCAAGGCAAATTCGTAATTGCAGTATTTTTGAATATGAGAAGAGCCTTCGAGACGATTGATCGATCAATTTTGCTTCAAAAACTAGAGCAATATGGTATCAGGGGTACAGAGCTACAGTGTTTCACATCTTTCTTGACTGGTAGAGCGCAAGCAACTAAAATTAGTAGTATATATTCGAACAGTAGAGATATAACGGTTGGTGTTCCTCAAGGGTCAATTCTAGCAACACTGTTGTTCATATTATTTATTAATGATATGGGAAAAGTAATAAAGTATTCAGAACTTAGATTATTTGCTGATGATGCGCTAATATTTATAACGGGAGTGAATGTTCCATAGTGTGTAAGTAAGCTAAAAGAGGACTTAACGCAAATTTGTTTGTGGTTAAAGATGAACAGGATGAAATTAAATATAGATAAAACGAAGTGCATGTGTATTAATATAGATATAGACTTGTGTATGGAAACGGACAACAAAAATATTGATCTAGTCAAGGAAATAAAGTATCTAGGGGTAGTTATAGATTAAAATTAAAATTTAATAAATTTATAGATTATATTTGTAAAAAAGTGGCAAAAAAGATCTTATTCTTCAGGAGAATCAGAAACAATATTTCAACAATTAGTGCTATAAAGGTATACAATATAATAATCAAACCTCATTTCGAATATTATGCTGCGATAATTTTTATGGTATCTAAAGAAAATCTCAATAGGTTACAAAAGCAACAAAATAGGGCAATGCGTATAATACTTCGATGTAATAAAATAACACCAAGGCAACATATGCTGGATGCACTAAAATGGTTAAGTGTAAGACAAAGGGTGTGTTTGAGTGTGCTAATTACTATATTTAAAATTAATAATATTATGCTTCCAGGATATTTGTGTAGTTATATTAGATATATCAATGAAGCACAACCATATTCGTGAAGAAATAATGATAGGTTTAGGTTAAGTAAATTCAAAAATACTAATACATAAAATATGATATTGTATAAAGGTTTGCAAATGTATAATGAAATGCCAATGGAAATAATAAATGAGAATGAACTAAGAAAATTTAAGAAGAAAATAATTGAATATATAAAAATAAATGTTCCTATTGTATAGAAGTTTAGGTAAGATTATAAGCTATGGTTATAAAGCATATATTTATTATGAAAAAAAAAATGTGTAATTTTACTACATTGAGTATTAAGATTAAGAAGGATGTGTAATTTTTTTCAACTGGTTGAAAATTATTACTTTAAGAGTAGGCACTAAATTACCTACTTTGAAAGTAGTAAGAATTTTTTACTGTGTACATTACAAATTCAAAATATTATTTTAAATTTAAGCACTTGTATTGCTCTAATTAGGTGGAGAATATCTATTTACTACAGTATAAAACTTTAGCTATAGCTTCGGAAGCCATTGACTAATTTGTCGTACTTTTAGGCATGTATTTTGACATTAATTCTTTGCAAATTCATTTTAGTAACGACAAGGAGATCAGAATCCTTCCCCTCACCCCTGGTCATTTATGTTTGTATAGCCAGAAACAAAATTATAAAAAAAATTTCCGAAATATAGAAAGATTTTAAAATTAACCATTACGAGTTTTTGATCTATCACAATTTCAAATTCGGTATAGATAATAATATTGTCATCGGATTATAAGAAGAAGAAGAAACTTACCTTAAAATAAAAATTCTATTTAGTATTTTGGAATTGCAACAGAGGAAGTGTTTTTGGTAATTCCTCAGAGGCTACCCTAAATATTACTAGAATCAATCAAGTGAAGAGTGTGTGACCACAATAATCTCTTTCTCTCTCTCAACCCCAACCTTTTATGTACACATACAGGAATAAAATATACTCATATTTCCTTAAATTTCAGCTCAAAAGGTAATTCCTCTCATTATTTTGCGTCGAGTGCTCACTATCAAAATTTTCCCAAAAAAAATTTTTTTGACGGGGAAGGGAATAGAAAACGATGTGCAAAGGAATGTTTTACTTTTTATAATAGACCAC
The DNA here is from genome assembly GCA_963930735.1 of Dioctria linearis. Lineage (NCBI taxonomy): Eukaryota > Metazoa > Arthropoda > Insecta > Diptera > Asilidae > Dioctria > Dioctria linearis. Next base: position 19,672,608 of record OZ005740.1, read on the forward strand.
AAAACTTCTCGGCATCTAAAGCAATATCAGAATGCCTTTCACTCATGACTGATTCACAGCACTCTGTGAAGCAACGAGAAAATAAAATTTGAGCAAATAAATATTTCCTGAAAGTACTGGTGAAGAATTTTGTCTGTGTTTTAGATTAAGTTGTTTACAGTAACTACATATAACACCCCACACTTAATTCTTATACGAATAATCTTGAAACGGTATTTGCTTTGCTACAGTTCTTTGCTCTTATAATATATGTAATACAGCACGGTAGACCCTCGGGGAATATATGTATGGAAGGGAAGGCCTTTATTCTGGAAAATGTTTTCTTACCCAACAGGTCCCCCATTTTCAAAAGTTATAATGTGTAAAAGTCTGCAGTTGAAATACCTTGTAAACCCCCTCCGTCTGATATGTAATATTCGTGCATAGAGTGATGAATACTGAAACTCTACCAGGTTCTGACAGCTTTATTCTTCCTCAAAACTTATTCAATTTGTACCAATTGAATGGATGTGCGTTCAGTGAATGAATTCTGAATTATGTTCGCCCCCAAGTTGTTTCCTAATTCTTTGTAAAATAAACATCTTAAAAATATTTTACGTTTCTTTAAAACGATTCACACACAACATCCGTAATCCTAGATAAAATTGTTCATATGTAGTCACTTAGGGCATATCACAGTCAAGTTCGCCTAGCTAATGTCATCATATCTATGGAAATATTTCACACCAGTATAACAGTTATATTTACCTACTCTATGCTTAAAATTTTCCCTTAACCCTTCAAGGTTTAATTATAGAGCTGACACTGCCATTGTTTGTCATTATTTTCGCATTTCGACGGTTGTGATTAATCCAGTAATTTTAGTTTGCACACCAATTTTGACTTGGGCTGACCATTTCGAAATATTCAACTTTTCATCACATAAAGCAAGAGCTTTTAACATTAAAATTGATCATGTGTCGGGTGAGTCTGTGTGAAAAATATTTCAATCAAGTGATTTCGAACTTTAGTAGGCAATTTTTGTTTAACCACCATCCATAGGAAACCATCTATTTCGCTCTTTTGCTGTTCTTCATTAAGAAACCCAAGTCTGGAAATCCCGAGATTTGGGGGGTTGAGGCGTTTGTGAAAAAAAAATCAATTTTAATTGGCAATTTAAATCCAGGTAAAGACAAATATTGAAATAACTAGCGGATTAAATTCTTCTGTAGTGCAATCTCTTTATAAACAAAACACATCCATCTCCCATAATATTAATACCACCACTGACATGAGATATGGGGAGTGTCACTCCTACATTGGTATCAAATAATGGTTTCAGTTTTCAGTGCGTGGATTCGTCAGACGTGTACCTCTCAATTAGATCGAATGCGTGCAGTTCAGATAACATACCAGGACATTTCCTAAAAATACTTTTCTTGTAATACAAGCTGTTGTGAACCATATCTTTAACGTAGCTTTAAAATATTCAAAATTTTCATCAAATTGGAAAAGTGTTACTGTATTATCCATCGCAAAAAATAATTCCCCAAATTTTATGTCTGTTTTTCGACCTTCTTAGCGAAAGCTCTGGAGTAACTCTGGATAGATCAAATGCCTTACTATATGGAGGGTAATGTGTTATTATCAACGTGGCAGTCTGAATTTCGATGCAAGTACAGCTGCGAAACGGATTTTTTTAGAGTCACTACAGAATTCCCAAAGCACTTGATGGAGATAACATGGAAACTCTCGTCTTATTAAACTACGCAAAAGCCTTTGATAGCATTAATCATTGTAAATTATTGCAAAAATTTCCCGCGCAATTTAAATTCTTCTCTTTCGCTCTATCAGTAATGAAAAGATTTTTGTCAAGTCGAACACAGCAGTCTCTCTGATTTGCGGAGAACCAAAAGGCTCTATCCTCGGACCATTACTATTTAATCTAACGACTTAACAGATTTTACACGCATACGTATGCAGACGATCTGGAAATTTTCCTGTGCTGCCCTGTTGGTCTATCCGAGGATTGTATCCTCAAAATCAACAATGATCTGGAGCGCATCTATGAGTGGTCTGCAGCAAATGATCTTACCTTGAATTAAAAAAATATATATGTTACTCCATAGGAGAGTTTTGCATTCTTTAAATTTTCCCCTAGTTCTCTTTAATCCCATCGATCGATAAAAATCTTAGAGTAATGGTGAACTTTCGTAAGATCTGTTTCGATTATACTAACAACATCCTGGGTAAGGTATATGGCGCACTTTGTAAGCTTTGATTCTCGTCGTATTTTTCCTTGGGACGTAGCAATTTTAAAATCATCAAATCACTAGTTGTTTCATTTTTTAACTATGAAAGTTTAGTTTTTGTGGATTCTAGCTGTTCGCGGAAGTTACAAGTGGCATTTAATAACTGCATAAGATTCGTGCTTGGACTCCGACGCTTTGATCATATATCCAAATACAGAAACTCACTTCTTGGCTGCTCCCTTTAAACTTATCTTCTGTACCGAGCACTAACGTTTCTACATCCCTAGTTACCTTATAGTCATGAGCTATGAGTCATGAGTTTACATGTCCAATAAGTGGAATTCCCTTCCAGTAGGCATACAACGCACAGTGTCTGTGGGCACGTTTAAGAGGCTGCTTTACCGACATTTAACTGATAGCAGCTAACTGCATGCACCTAATAATATAACACTATTTAAATGAAATAATAAACTCAATAGTTTAAAAAACATTTCTCGCATAGTTAGTATTGAGTTAATTATATTTCGTAGTATGTTATTTTGTCATATTTCTTTTCTATCTAGTTTACAATTAAGGGCGTTAATGACACTGCCAACATTTGCTATATGCATATTGTATCTAAATACTTTACTTTGTCTCTCAGTAGTTGCTACCAAATAACATATTTTATAACTATATGCTAAAAGATTAAGTAATTTTCATTTAATTGAATAATGAAAAAATTATCAAAAGTGCCACAGAAAATGTTTTCTCTGTTGATTGAATTTTCTAGACTTGTTTGGGGTTAGTTTATTTAATATTCGCAAGACTTTCCTCCTCTAAGCGCTCTGTTAGGAAAACAAACATAATTTCCATTATAGACAAGTTTAATTTTTAAAGAGGAAAATTACTTAATTGACAGGTAACACGACAATTGTCAATAATGTCGTTTCCTACACTCACCCCAAAATAAGTAAATACATAAATTAGAATGAGTCACGGCTTTACTGACATTTTTATCACCTCCGTGCTATCGAAATAACTTCTTTTGTCTTTGTGATAGAACTTCGATGTGGTGGAACTAATGAAAATTTATTGGGAAATTTTATCATGACACCAATGCATTTTTACTTCAACTAATGTGTTAGAGGGAAAAGCTCAAGTGAAGTTTGGCTAATTTTACTTAACGCGTTATGTTACATCACCCTAATTTTAGCATGACAAATGCAGAATTTATAAGGAAAGATTTCTCAGTTGCACAAAGAAATCATATTTAAATTTTCAAATGAATAATAAAAAATAATGTCATTAATTCCGCTTTTCAAGGTTTCGTATTATAAGTGGTTGATTGTTAACCTAATTTGAAACGGCTATTAGGAATGACATAGGTAAATTTTACATGCATGCAATATCAAAAAACTGCCTCGTATGCTTGATATACCCAACTTCAACAGAAAATAAATGAAGATAGGCTTTTATCACAACACTTTCTTAGTACATCCTCCATAACCCACAGTCTATAGTCTTCGACCTACTCCCTACTATATTTACCTGAAAAATGAGCTCACACTATCTAAACTGTATAAAACTATCCATATTGTATCCCTCAGACTGCCACCCTCTGATCCATACAACCTTAACTCACTAGACAACTTTCCACCCTTAGATTATCAATCAGAAGGTAGAAAAATTATAACCAAAGGGCCTCAGAGCGAGCAACTAAACGAAGATGGAAAAAGACTCCTACTTACTGAAATATGCAGGATGATGAACACCGTTAGATTACACAGACAGTTGCGAAATAGTGCATAGAACTAATAGGTGGAATTATAGATCACGTCTAAGCATGACCTATCCATTGCCTTCAGATGCCAGACCACATACGGGACACCCAATATACCTCAAAATTATTAAGATAATGAACTGAAACTTTAGGCAATATTTTCGAAACTAGTTAAAAATTTATTTTTTAATAATTGTTTTTTCATGGACAACCCCTAAAAGCCGGTGTTTTTGGATTCATGCAGATTACACACCAATTCGTATGATTTTTCATACATACATACATACATACATTTTTTTAGTAAATTAGTTGAAATTTTTCGATGTTATGATTATTTTTGTAAAATATAAAATTCATACTTTTATATTCAAGAAAGTTATTGCTACACGTTCATGTCAATACTAAATTGAAACTAGTCCCCGCATGAAAACCAAAACTCTTTTATTATCATATATTTCGAAGCCGGCAACATATTCCTAGTAACTCCGAACACTTCAACTGTTTTAATAACAACTTCGCCTATTATTAACAATACCTCTTTAATATTCATTAATAAATCTTCTTAAATTTTTAGTTTCAATGCAAATTTCCCTGCAAATTGTCATTGGCGTAACCCGGTCTCCCCCAGAATGCGAACTGCCTCCCCTCCCCCCCAGGAAATTATGAAAATAACCAAAAAAACATTGGTTAATTCGTACAATATTAGGTCTAATTAAATTGAATCCGTTCGGATCGGAATCGAAAATACTTTAACGAGTTCTTTTCTTCAGGAAAACCTATTAAAATATTTTTAAAATTTTTAAAAACTATTTTGAGATTGTTCTGATTTCACTGAATTTTGACAAAGGCGTGATCCGTATGAGAAATCATGCAAAACTATTTTGACAGTTTATCCGGAAATTATAATTGATATCAATGAAAATCTGAAAATTTCGTAAAACTTTGTTTAATTTTCCGGAAAAGAAGCTTTGAAAAAAGTTTGAAAATCTACCTTTTGCTCAGCCAGTTGACTCATTTTTAAAGTTGTACCTGAAACATATGGAGAGACATTTGTAGAAAATTATTGTTCAGTCCACCAACTGAACATTCTTCCCTCGATGGACAGCCGTCGTATTTCCTAAAAAGAATCAACAAAGAATAAAATTCCAGTGAGAAGAATTCATGATACATATACCTAATTACCTACCAACAACAACTCCTCAAACTTCCTACAATGTCCCAAAGGAGCCGCGATCACATTTACAAGCCAAAAATAATAAAATATTATTAAAAAATGATCAAAATCAACATAATTAAACAAAACATGACAGTCAATTGACATTACGTCAAACAGATGTTCTCGTAGCAGCAACTGGTATAAACGTCGCTATGGTAACGCCATGAGGGGTACATCACATGACCATCTTCTATTAAAAGGCGGCGAACGTTAGCAAAATCACCCATTTCCAAATCAGAGTTGATCTGATCAAGTCCTAAGCCTTGGAGTCTGTTCTGAGCAAAATCTTTATCCCAGACCAGAAGTTAATTCTGAAATCCCATAGAAGTTAATTCTACACCAACAAATTGAGGTTGACTCAATCCAAAAAAACAGAAGTTAATTCTGGCCGTCACAAATATTTGAGGTTAATTCAATAATCATATAGGAGTTGATCCTAAAATAAATACATTACTTGAGGTTGACTCAAAAGTACGTCGGCTAGGAGTTAATCCTAAAGATTGCAAAGTGAGGTTAACTCAAGCAATTTCACCCAGGAGTAAATCCGAAGGTCTAGACAACTTTGTTCAAAAGTGAGTCCAGATCTATTTCCAGAGGTTAACTCTGCAAAAAAAACATTCAGAAGTTAAATCTGATCAAAGTGGAAGGAACTCCCATCCCACACGTAACAGTACTCAATTCGCTGCACTCATAAAAACGCATAAGACTAATGCCACAAGTGCCATCCCATACGCAGCAACATTCCGATTTTCTGCAGCTAAAGGGTACACACTGGACAAATGTCATCAGTGCTGCCTTCATACCCTCACGTGCCAGCACGCCAAAAAACTGCACAATAGAAGCAGAATAGTTGGTTACGTTTATCAACATGACTTAAAGCAGCCATATACCTCGTTCACATGAAGCGGACTGGACTGGACTGGACTGGAATAGTCCTAATTCACATAGTACCAAGTGTTCACATTCGATGGACTGGATTAAATCGACAAGAGAAACATCTTTCTATTGACAGTCCTTAATCTAAAGTCACCTCTCATTTGAAGTTATTTTTGTTGATATTGAAAGACGGATCATGGAAAGAAGTATAATTTTACAAATTCTAAAATAGGTGTTCGAAGCGAAAAATGAAAGGATACCGAAAAATATCCAAACGTAAGTCCACTTCGATCCATTGAAGTGTTCACATGTGATTAATTCCACTTCACTGCCGAATTAACGCCGGTGTAGGTAATTGTAGTCCGGATGGTGTTCACATGGCGAATTATCTCACTCCGAAGTACGCTAATCCACTCCAGTCCGCTTCATGTGAACAGGGTAATACAAGTTGTTATAATCGTGAATCAATACATTCCGTATTACACCTCAACTGCCCTCACGTAGCAGCTCGAGCAAAGAACTTCCCAACTGCCTTCATGTAACAGTTCCAGTGAAACATTCTAATTTTCGAGATCAGACAAAATTTATTTGTTCTCACAGTTCAACTGTCTCGGTACCTACTCACTCACCAAACTCTTCTTCTTCATTACAGTAGTAAGAAAAGAGCAACGCAGCACGGACCATTGCTACACCGAAATTTTAAGTGAATCTATTTTATTTGAACTTTTATTTAGGCATGAAGTTCTTTTGAATTTGTGAATTTTTAAGTAGTATTAAATGAATTGTGATATATATTTGTCAGAAAATTGAATTAGCACGATTAGGAAATAAAATCTTATACTTTGAATATACAAACTGAGTTATCAATCAAAACCGGCAACCCATCACAAACACTTAGTAATACAGTCCACTACAGAGAATTTTCAAGTATAAAAATGCTGTCAATGTAGATATTTCCACCTTACACTGTAAAAAATGTGCGCAATTGTTGCTACAAAGCTTAAGCATTTTTTCCTATAATGTAGGGAATATTCATTAAAATGTAGGGAGTATTCCCAAAAATGTAGGAATATTCCCTATATTTTAGGAAAAAATACCCAATCTTTTTGGCAACAATTGTGCACATTTTTTACAGTGTACAGGCTGAAATAAAAATAATAAATAATTTGTTCCAAAACAAGAACATTGTAGTAAATTTGGAAAGTCAAAAAACAGAAATTAATAAAGACTTCTACACAAATTTATACAACAAGAAGTCCCGGTACTGGTAGTTAAAAAAATCTCAAGTACAAGTCCCGATGTTGGTACTTAACGCACTTACTACAAATACCGCCATAACACGCGAAGTAATTCAGCTCTTATAAATTATTTAAATACGCCTTCTAATTATGGTCGTTATCTGCATCTCGACAGAACCTCAAGAAATCTTACCGCCTTCGGTAAAATAGAAAAAAAAAATAGCGTAATATATGAGTAGCCGTAGGACAGAAATTGACATGGTGAATCGATATCCTTTGTTGAGAAGGTAGGCAACAAGTGCCACAATCCGCTCACTTCCTCCACACATGTGGAGCGTTGATTTTCATTTGCACGTTGTATAAATGCTACACAAAGGCAATCATAATCTGATTGACATTTGTTTTGCTAAAGACAAACTCAAATACTTATGAACAACTTCCAAAATTATGTAGAAAATAAAACAACAAAAGCTTATACGATATTTTATGATATTTCGTAAATGGAAACCTCATCCAGTTATTTAACTGGTTATACATTTTTCAAAATTTCTGATTTGAGTTTTCGAAAGCTCTTGACCATTATAAATACCAGTACCAGTAACTGGACTTGTACTTGAAAATTGTTAAGTACCAGTACCGGATCTAGTAGTTGTACTTCAAGGATTTGAAATATGGGTCCTAGTACTGGTACTTGGAATATAAACGGGCATTAGGCAGGGCGTCACTATCATATTAGTTTCGTATATGGAACTTGAGGATTCTGATTTATATTTTCCTTAATAAGTTAGAGAAGCAACGGAGGGGATGTGGAAAACAAAAACCTCTGTTAATTAAACGAAACCACTTTCTTTTATCCTTCTATTAAAATCGTGCAAATTTTATTTTATTTTTCAAATATACTTTACTAAATCGCGTTGGATGTTTGGAGTGGACTGTATAGGGAATAGATGAGTGTCGCTTGGGTTTATTGGGATTAAAGAAAAGAATGCACTTCACTTTTATCTATTTTCACAATAATTTAAGTCGCCCGATCGCCGAATGTTGACTGCCTAGTTATCCAAAAATTGATTGAATGCTGATGACTTATACTAACTGATAAGCGATGTACAATGCTTTTCTCTCTGCGGGTGCTCAATAACATTCAACGAGAATTATAAAAAAGAATGTGAAACAATTGAAAACTGTTCGTTGTTCATCTGACCTTAACATCGCAACCTCGACAGAGACTGCCATATCTTAAAAGCTTTTCTTATTAAAATCGCGCCGAGTGTGCACACGTTAAAAGTGCTGATATAGTTTTGTTGCATTCTTGGGAGCGAAGTTGAGGTTTCATGAAAGAAGACTACATATTACAAAAGTAGTGACGCGATGTCTGGGATCTGTAAAATGAGATTTTTTTTATGAGAATTATTTTATTTTTTGCGTGCAGAGCTATTTCAGCAGCAATTATGTTCTAAAATTTAGATTATGTTTCTTGTGGGTTCTTTAACTTACTCTCTGTACTCTATACTCTCTCTAACTTTAGAAACTTTTTTTTAATCTATGCAATTTCATTGGCTCTAGGTATTATATCAACATCTTGTAAGTGCTCAGAGCAATTCATAAAAAATGTCGATCGAAAGCTGGGAATACTCATGAGCTGGTATACTTCGCAAACAAAATGTTTGTTAAAACCTACGTACGAAAGTTGGGGGACCTGGCCCACCCCAGAAAAAGGTTCTAGTTATGCCAATGCATATTGTCACAGTCCTCCTCAATTTTTCTGTTCAGCGCATTCGTACATTAAGGTGTCCCAAAACTGTATGGCTGTAGAAAAGTGTTAAAATGTCTGAGTGCTTAAGAATTTGTTTTTAAATGTAATTTTAAATTTCTATGCAAAATTTCAGTGAAATTTATGTTTAGAGATCGCTCAAATGATGGAAAATAGTAATTTTTTAGCTGCTTTGGACATTCAGAAAAGCTTTTTCTACATTTGCTTTCATAACTTTTTAATTTGACAATATTTTTTCTTGATTCTTTATTACAATTTAATAAACCATAAGTATAAACTTATTGCAGTAAAAGGTGTTTAGAAAATTAAATGTTTCTATTTATTAAAAAAAATTTAAAACGTAAATTCGGACCCGGAACTCCAATTTTTTAATTCACGGCAAATTTTTTGTAAAGAAAAGTGGCGTTTGGGAATACTTTTTCTACTATAACGTCATCTACAATCGATTATCTTTCAAGCGACTATAACTTAAGGGGGTCATGTAGTGTATGAACTGTTCTCATAATGCGATTTTCGAAGGTTATAGAACTGCTTACAGAAGATGAGGAGTTTAACGAGTGGCTAAAATATGACAACTTTGAATGTATTGGAAAATTAACAGACCAGGAAATAGTAGGGGATATCCTTCAAGCAGGCAGCAGTGACGTAGAAATATTTGACGCTCTTGAAAGTGATGCTTCAACCAATAAGGTCTCAAGTCGGAAGAATGCGACTCTTGCGCTGGACGTTGTGCACAATTACTTACATGCAAGTGATCTTGAATTAAAAAAAAAAACATAAAAAAGCTAGAATTGGTCTAAGCCCAACTCTTATGATACCCTAGATGAATGTTCACATGAAATTTCTATGTACCCATCTTTGAAGGTTTGATTTTTCAAGTTGTTTTTCGTATCTAGAACATCTTGTCGGACAAAAAAAATGGTTATAACCCGTTTTATAGGATTTCAAAAAAAATTTCAGTGCAATAAGAACCTCTAGAACTGATTATTTTCACAGTATACGTAAAAACCCTTAATTTTTATATGACAACACCAAGATGGGGTTGCTCGTATCAGCCCATTTTTGAAATCGTATTTACTATTTTATGAGAACGCTGTGTACAAAATTTCAGCCCTGTACGTTGACGCGTTTTCAGGCAGTATCCAAATTTGTAGTGAAAACAGCAATTTTTGTATGCCAACCCTACAAAGGACTTACCCAATTTGTCCAATTGTCGTACAGAATTTTATTGCTATATTTCAGCTTTCTAAGTGCAGGTATTCTCGAATTATCGTGCGGAAGGACAGAGTAACGGGGGGACGGATATGCAAAAATCAAAAGAACTTTTAATATTATGCGTGAGTGTACAATCCACTTTGTTCTACAATAATTATTTCTACGTTTTACAAATGGAATGGCAAACTCAGTATGGCCCTTAGATTTCATCTAGTGTATAAAAACCTAGATATGCTCCAAAGAACAATTTATAGAAATGTCCATAGAGTCCAAGGCATAAAAAAGGTTTTCTGATTACTTTAAGTGAATCTCTTCAATGGTGTGTATAGGTATATTTTTTACATTTTTTTTCCGTTTATGTGTATTTATTTCCGTACATGAGTATATACATATACAGGGTGTCCCGAATTAGGATGGTCATATGAAAGGAGGTGATAGTACTCACCTAGACGAACCAAAAATTGTACGGCTGGGGGGGGGGGGGGGGGGCATATCAACCGTTTAGGAGTTACAGGGTGATTATGAAAAAAAGCTCGTTTTTTACAAATCACCCTGTATATTCAAAAGTGTAGGGCGCACGGTCACAGTTAAAGGATCATTGCATGCAGAACTGCATGACCTTTCCAACGACTGCTCAACCAGCCCCGTACCACTCTCCCCTCAAGAATAATGGTTGTCTAAACTAAATATTTCGGATTTTCTTACCTTTTTGTTTAAATTTAACCTCTATTATTTTTGCAAAACGGTCGTTAACATAACTGTTTTTTATAAAAACTGTAAACTGTAGACTGTCCTCTTTAAGTTGACTTATTACATCCTATGTGTTAACTGTAGCTCTTTAAGAGTTATTAGCTCTAAACCTATTCTCAAACCTATTTTCAAACCTATTCTCAACGATAATTTGTTCCATTAGCACGTCATTTTAAAAAATATCGTCTTATTTCGGTGTCACCTGAATAGGTTATGAGTTAATAACTGTTTAACAGCTACATAGGATGTAATATAATAATATGTCAACTTAAAGAGGACAGTCTACAGTTTACAGTTTTTATAAAAAACAGTTATGTTAACGACCGTTTTGCAAAAATAATAGAGGTTAAATTTAAAAAAGGTAAGAAAATCCGAAATATTTAGTTTAGACAACCATTATTCTTGAGGGGAGAGTGGTACGGGGCTGGTTGAGTAGTCGTTGGAAAGGTCATGCAGTTCTGCATGCAACGAGCCTTTAACTGTGACCGTGCGCCCTATACTTTTGAATATACAGGGTGATTTGTAAAAAACTAGCTTTTTTCATAATCACCCTGTAACTCCTAAACGGTTGATATGCCCCCCCCCCCAGCCATACAATTTTTGGTTCGTCTAGGTGAATACTATCACCTCCTTTCATATGGCCATCCTAATTCGGGACACCCTTATATGTATTCCAACAATCATTTTCTCGGGTCGTCGCATTTTCGAGAAATTCTCAAAGAGCAACAATTCGACAATTTTTCGGTTTAGGAATTTTTCTCGACATATGTCCTCCAGGTTCAGAAAACTTGCAGCATAATCCAAGAATTTTTTGTTTTTACGAATTTCTTCGAAAAATTGACATGCAAGCGTGCCAACAATATTCTTTTCAAGCATTGGGCCGAAAAAAGGTGTAATGAGTGCTGGGAAATTAAAATTTGCATTTGGCTAGGAAATTTTTGTTCATGCCAATGAATTCTAGATGGTTCGGGTGGGGGTATTAGGGGGGACGAAATTTTCCAAGCGTTAACTTTAATTATTACTAATATTAGTTCAAAACGAAAAGCCTACATTTAGGCGCACCACATATCTATCCAAGAAAACCGTAGTACCGGAGTATGCTGGTAGTACCGGCTAATGCCGGTAGGGTGCATTCAAGACCAAATGACACATCCCAGAGCATGCTGGTAGTACCGATTAAACCCGCTAGAGCGCAGCCGAGACTCAATGGTGCATCCAAGACACAATAGTGTATCCAAAGCACACACCAATACAGCCAAGACGCCGACCTACATTTAGTATGGACTCAAACCACCTAGCGACGGTGGCGCCATCTGTGGCGAAATCCTGGAAGCTAAAACAGTGATCTGGTGCTCCCATAGAACAGCTACAAGCATATTTTTATTTATAGTCGGCCTATTGTTTATAATCAACACCCGGTTAAAATCAGTAAAACTAGGGCCCTCGTTTATGTGGTTTTATGCGGGGACTACATTTATTTGATATAACTAAATTTATCCACATATAAATTATATGATAAAATTCGTTTTTATTCAATTTAGCTCGTCAATGCTCTTCGAGGGGTGGCGACAATATCCACATTTCCTTATTGTCATGTCACAATAGTGAGAAACAAATTCTGACAACTATATTTTGCTGATCAGACTATATGCTTAACGGAAATATTTTTCAATTTTATATTCATTTTGCAATATGAAATATTGTTAAATCTTTAATAAAGATCGAATTAAAAAAAATCTTGAAATACAACCCTTTCGCAGCGGCTTTCCGTTTTAGGTTATATTATTATATTATGTTTAACATAATATTAAATATAATAAATAAGTGTTATTTAAAAAATATATATCAAGGGGAGGGCTGGACGGGGTGGGACATATATGTCCCATCCGTCTTTTATGATGGGCCAAATATGTCCCATGAGTATATTGAAATAAAATTTAACTAAAAAATAAAACGAATAAAAAGAATAAAAACAAAACAAATTCATTTATGAAAAATAAAAAGTGAAAAAGGTAGTAACAAATTATTATATAAAAAATTAAATATGATATGCAGCAAGACAGTCTTTGCATAAAGGAATTTCACATTCCTTACAAATTGTTTTAGTCCGCTTTTCCTGTATTGCTGCTGCTCATTTTGTACACCGTCTTCGTTTCACACCTTCACAATCTCGGGATTGACATCAAGATCAAATTCGCTGTCACTGCTTGTAAAAACATCATTGCTGGCTGAGTTGTCTGATGAGTTCAAGAAATGCTCTTCAATTTCTTTTGCATTCATTTTTCCTTCTATAATAAAACAAGGAATTTAAAAATTAAAAACTTTACAAGACTGTTGTGAGAAATATGTATAAATATAGCACTTATTTTATATAAAATGCTCCCAATAATTACGTTTTTTACTCATTATAATATAAAACACCACTAATTTGTTGCAAATCATATTGGTGATCACCATGGACGTCTTAGGCTATTTTGTCATTATATTAAATATTGTAAATTTACACACAATATTCCCGCAGAAGTTACAACATTACAACAACTTTCCAATGAGTATTTTCTGTTGTGCAAAGAATCGGTGGCCAATAGATCTTAAAGTTTCCCTCCTCTCTCTTGAAACCTCATTATTTAGTTTAACATTCAAGCTAAATTCATAACAAAAACATGGAGTATTTTTTCTCAGCAGGTGAGTGTAATTGGTGAAATTGAATTTTATGGTAAGTTGTGTGAGAACAACATAAAATTCAAAAGTAATTATCTAAAGCTTTCACAAGAACTTGCCAGAAACTCCACGATGTTACATTTTACTTTTACAATTTCATCCGTTCAAATCCCAGAAGATAATACCATAAAAAAAAACTTATGACATGAAATCTATATCAACTGCGTACAGCATTTTCAATTTTTTTCATTTTATTTTTATTTCATTTATCTGTGTATAGTTACTTTATCCTCTGTCAAATATCACTTCGCGGATATCATTCTGCTCTAGCTGACAATGACATGATTTTATCCCTGGGAACAATTTATTGATCCAACTGATGCTGGTGTTACGTAGAATGTCAAATCCCATGTCAGCATTTTGCAATGTACTTATTCTCTCCAGTACCTACTATACTTACTTTCCTTATTTGAAGTGTGTTTGTCGCATCATCAGAACACGGGATAAACTGAAAATTTGTTCATATCCTCGCATCCTGGTTGACATCCATTATTCTCTGGTGTTCTTCCCTTTAGCGAAACGAAAGTGCTTTTGTGTAATGCTGTCATGTGGTAGATATGGGGAATTTCACCATTATATTCCCGTGTGCACATAACTTTAAATGGGGTTTTATATCTTTCCAGGTTTCATTGAAAAAAAAACGAGTGTAAAGTTGTAAATAAATTGGATTACAACGAATACGTGCATGCATACTCGTGACTAGTGAATTTTACATTGATAAGATTTTAAGTGTTTCTATGATAGAAATATCCTCAAAGCTATTACTTATACTTTGATTAATTTTGTTATTCAGCACATATAGCTTATGTACAAAAAATTCAATATACGAATACTGGAATCCGTACTGACCTTTATAAAATCTATTTAATCCACGAAATGATACTAATGCCTTACAATAAAAAAGACTCCATCCAAAAATGGCAAAAAGAAAAATAAATAAATTCAAAGTGCAATTGAATTCAATCATTTTTTTTTATTTACAGACTTTTACAATTCAAGTCATCATTTCATCCCAAGTCAAGAATGAGATTCATGTGTGAGAATTTCCTGAATCTCTAACCTTTTGGTGATTTCGAGAAAAACATAATATAAAGGAAAAGTGATTTGAAAAAGGTTCTTTTCGGGTTGCTTTATCAGCAGGAAACCCTTATCATAATATGTTCTCAAATTAAAGAATTTTGTGGTTTTGAAATACCCTTCAGAATTTGTCGCAGATTATTGCTATGTGAAAGAATACCATCAAGTGGTATTGGGAGGAAAATGTTTAGAAGTCATATATGGACATACACTCACATATATGTATATATACTAGGCAACCTTAAAATTGATTCGGTCTTTAAATGAACTGAATAAAAACGTTGCTCACTTTTTACGTTTTATTTTCTTTTTATTTTGATTTTCTTTTACCTACTAAAAGTTCATAACACCGAAAAGGTGTAGGGAGATCTTAATTTAATTATCCTCAGTTATCCTGAAAAAGCTATATAAAAAACTATATTTAATGGAAGACCTTTAAGTTTACAAAACCAAAATTGATATAGAGATCAGCTTCATTATATGCAATTGTGACTGGACTGATTAATACTCCTAGGAAACTAACTATAAACATTACTGCGATTTTACCGAGATAACGGTAAATACATATTTAAAATTTGATAAGTTTAAAAAAATCAAATGAAAATTATATTGTAGAAAATCGCATAAAAGGGGTATTACCGGAGTCCTCGAGATCAAAGGCCATTTGTACCGCATGTCACATATTAAAAATTCGAAGTTCCATGAACGCAACACCAAAACGTTGTTCAATGAGTTCCGTACATTTCCGGAGTGCATTTTACAATTTTACCAAGCTCCAGCATAGCATAACTATTACTGTGTACGGTGAATATTTAGAGCTTCTTCAGAAGTATGATATACAGGACCACCGCACGGTCGCAGCAATTACTGGTCCGATTTTACGGGTGGTCCGATTTTACAGGTGGTCCGATTTAGCAGGTAAAGGAATTTATATATGTATAGACATGTAAACATACATATCCCAAAAAGCTGTACAAAGGATTTTTCCACTGTGTCCGACGAAATGAATAAAAGGAATAAATTTGAAAAATGAGGGAACTAAAAAAATGCTTTATTAAAAACGAATATAAATAAAGTTCAAACTGTTGATTGATAGAATTTATATGTACCTATGTACACAGTAATTTAAAGAAAAATAACATTTTACGGGAATCTAAAAGCACAACCTAGGTGCAATATAAAATTATTTCTTAAAGAAATCTGAAATCTTAGTTTGTTTTCATATTTTCACACTCATTTAGTTTTTGTAATACTGTAGGTATGTTCCTTTTTAAGGCTACGAATGCTTGAAAGAGCGTCCTTACTAGTCATGGCCGAAGCTTCATTTTCGGATTCAACAACATCTTCGGAGCTGCTGCTAGAGTTACTTATAATATTTTCAGTGTCTTGTCTATTTTAAATCTGTTGAAAGAAATTGTCTTTCCAATTTTCCTGTAAGGTCTCATAAGTGGCCAAAAATACATCAACATCTGCTAATTCCCTTACATTGACCTCTACAATACTATCTTCAGGAATTATTTCTTCGATACTATTATCGTGCGTAAAACCACACCTTCGAAAACATTTATGGATTGTTGATTTAGTTACATTGTCCCATGCAGATTTAAGCCAACTGAGAGCATCAAATGGAGAAATTTTCTTTGCAAGTTCTGAAGAATTTTCAACCTCTTCCATTACTCATCCATTACTTTTAAATTCTGGATGATACCTTGGTCCAATGGTTGTAAATGTGAAGTGCAATTTGGTGGTAGATATTATATTTATATTAGTAAGCTCATCGACCACATGAGCATTGTCGAGGAAGATAAGAATTTTTTCTTTTCTGTCTTTATATTTTCGTATCTAGTGTATGCATCCACTCACTGAAAATAGTAGAGTTCATCCACGCCTTTGAATTGGCACTCCATGTAATAGATAAATGCTGTTGAATATTTATTCTGCCAAAAGACCTCGGCCTTTTAGCCTTACCAATTACCAAAAGATCTTCTTTTTCACCAGCTAAATTACAGAGAAGAGCCAGCGTTAAGCGTTCCTTGGATAGCTTTTCACCTGAGTATTTTTCATTCTTCAAAAGAAGTGACCTGGTTGATGTTGCTCGGAGTTAAAAATATTTGAAGGTTCGTATCCCTCGCAAAGGCTTTGAATATTACTCCGATATGCCTCAACCGTACGCAGATCAACATCTGCTCCCTCTTCTGATAGCACACCGAAAGTAATGTTGTAACGCTTGCGGAATGACTGTAACCATCCGTTCGATGCCTTAAATTCAGTCAAACTTAACATTTCTGCAATTTTTATAGAAGAAGTGGTCCAGATACTGGTAAATTTTTTCCACGACCTTTCACAAACCATTGAAATAAAGTGCTATTCAGTTTTGCATACGGAACGATTAATTTTAAGCGCTTTCTTCCAGTTGGTTCAAATCTCTCAAGCGACTTTTTTATTTCATTTTTATTTTTTTTAATTCGCTGCACTTGGCATTTGCTAATTTAAAATTTTGCAAACGGTTTTATGACTTCTAATTTTTTAGTAACGTCGGATTGCTTGTATTTTTTTTCCATTTTTAAAAGATGTTAGAGTGGGTATTTTTTTTTCCTTAAAATTTACACATCATTAAATGTTTGTTTTGAGTTCACATTTGAAAAAACCTACCTAATTGAAAATGAATCCTCAAGTTTACTTTCCTATTTAATGAAGGGGTCCTTGTATGTATGTAGCTTGTTTATTTTTGTTCAAAAACACTTAATTTCACAAATTATTAATACCACTGCAGTTATGAAAAATTGTATGCTTAATCCTGAGTATGATCACATAAAATGAGATCCTTACTTACAGTCACTCATGAAAAGTGTCATGCGTATCTATTTATTAAATGACTCATATTGATAGGAATTAAATTTCGGGGAATCACACAAAAACCTACAAAAATGTTTGAGAACGATTCGTGGTCCTGCAAATATTTATCCAGTAGAAATACGCATGCAGATTTATGTAATCGCGCAAATTTGCGACGTATTAATTATGTATTGCAGCAAATGTAAAGTGTGCTTGTGGATCTTAGAATATGGAGCAAAATGGCATAACAATAGCAGAATTCAGCTATTTGAATGTAAAGAGCTTCGATGTAGGTAAAACTTTGCCTTATCATACAGTCAACCTTCCTCTAATGTACGCATCTTGTTCTAAAAAATGTACAGGAATTTTACACAAAACAGCCATTTTGTTTCATATTGTAATTAGATACAGAAATTTTTCATAATGTCAATCTCATGCACATTTATTTTATTTTGCGATTTTTCTTTACGTCTGGTCCACGGTCCGATTACACAGGTGACCCAATTACACAGTAAAGTTTGTTCCAAAAACTCTTTATGTGTCGGTAGTGTGGTCCAATTATGCAAATGGACCGATTGGGCAGTGTCCCAATTGGTAGGTTTTAGTGTATACCACGATCGGAAATGCATTCGAAACCCTTATTTTGTGTAATTTTACACCAAATCACGTACAAATCTGATTTTAATGTTTCCTGCGGAGAGAAATTGCGGAATAGGTATGAAAAATAAAAATATTTTAATTTTATATGATATATAAAACTTTCTGAAAATGAAATAGCTTTAGATGTGATTTAAAATTAAAATATTTTTAGTCTACTATCAAAGAAGAAATGCGCCTTTACTTTTGTGCAACTCTGCTCCAAAGAAATTTTCGAATATGTTTTAAGTGTTTGACACTTGCAACTTGCACTTGTAAAACAGTTAACAATATTTCATAATTTGTTCTAAGAACGATAAAACCTGTTGCGATTTACATCTAACGGAGTTTAGATACAATTCTCTCTGGGAGACTACAGTTAAGTTGCATTGAACGGAGTCTTAAAATAAATATTTTCGCAGTTTTCCGCTAGATGGTGCTCCAGCTGGATGTTTTTGTTATCCGGATGGATAATATTTTTGAGTTTTTCATACAAAAAGAGTCTCATTCAGATGTACAGGGGAGGGGAGAGGGGAATCTTTACACCGTTCGGGGTAAAAAATTTAATACTCCAAGATCATGAGGTATACATTTTTTTAAATTATCTGAAATGGATTCAACATTCATGTTATTCAGTAAAGGGGGTAAATTTACACCGATTTTTTTTTTATTATATTAAAGCCACTTTCCTCATTGCATGCCTTTAACGAGGAAGATTTACCACATTACGTAACTACACATTATTCCGTACTTAACTAAATTTTAATTAGGTAAACCGGCCAAATTTTTTTGATTGTAAAGTGTCATGAACTTTTTGTATTTCCAATTTAAGTAGGTGTCAAATACTCAAATTTGATTTAAAAATGGAAAACAAAAAGGAGTAATGAAGAAAAGCCTTAAAAAGATGCAATTGAAGAAATGCGGAAGTTTTGCAGTTGATCGATGTGTGGGCCAAATATAAAAAGAGCTGAGGTAGGTCCGGGAATCTAGGCATGCTTATACAGAAATGGCACAGTAATTAGAGTAATTCGATCGCAAAAGCTATTGTACGAGGTTCTACTGAAGATTCAAGTGAATACAGGGTGATTACTATTCTTTTAGGTAACGGAATAGCTTTCCGAAATATCTATCTTGCCTTTGGAGGCTACTAAATTTTCAACCAACTATTTAAATAACGATTTGCTAATACGGACATCTTTTTTGATACTTTCACTAAACTTTGGTACATCTTCTTCCCAAAACCTACTAGTTCGATGCTATAAAAGTGGTCACTAAGAAAATTGTTTATGAATTGTTTAAGTTGGAGTATCTGTTATTACCGTAGTCCAAAACCGTTTGTACGTTATGATGAAATATCTAGTCTGATCCCTTGTAGAATAGTTCCTGCACGCAATACTCGCGCTGCATCACGCGCTCATCCTTTTACCCTTCAAATTACCTTCGGCCGTACACTAAAATTCCGTGATGCTTTCTTATCCCGAACTGTGCGAATGTGGAACAGTCTACCATCTTCTGTCTTTCCTCCGGCATACAACCTGCGAAAGTTTAAGGGCGA
The DNA here is from genome assembly GCA_963930735.1 of Dioctria linearis. Classification (NCBI taxonomy): domain Eukaryota; kingdom Metazoa; phylum Arthropoda; class Insecta; order Diptera; family Asilidae; genus Dioctria; species Dioctria linearis. The sequence goes on from OZ005740.1 coordinate 19,692,491, forward strand.
CATACATCGGCACCTCCGCCGCTCGCCTCATATCCCTTAATCCTTTCCCTATCTCCTTCCTGCCACGCTGTGCTTTGCATCATAGGGTATCCCCTGAGCTTGGCTTAATAATATAAAAAAAAAAAAAAAAAAAAATAGGCGAAAATATAAAAGAACTAATTTATGCAGACTTTGCTTGTGATACAGAATTCGTTTTGACATCATAGCTTCGTGCTTACGAATTAAATTGAGAGAGTTTTAAATTTTCTCAGCAAGTTTCAAAAATTTGATCTTTAACCCTTAAAGTTCATTAATAATAAAAGCAATTCCAAATCCATTCTGACTTTAAACACAACAATCCAAACTGTCATATTTAATTAGGTACAAGTATGTCAGGACTACTGTAATCATCTCATTTAACAATTTAGTGAGAGAATTAAAAGTATAGTGTGTCAATGGTATTAGATTAGAGCAGACATTCAAAGATAATGCCAAAAAATATTATCAGAAAATAAACGGGGCACTAAGAAAATTCTTAAAAATTTAAAAAGTTTTAAAAATATTATAGAATTATATGTAAACTTTAAAATTAATTTAAAAATTGTGCGATATAATGGAATCTCTTCTATTGAATTTCTCTAATACTTAATACAGTTTGAACCACTAAATTATTTTACCTGTTGTGAAAATTTCGTACTTTACTACTTCCATGACTAAAACAAATACATCGATGCGGTTCTACTACATGGAGAAAAATGGTATAGTTTTCCTTCCTCATAGCCTATCCCTTTATTATTGATCTAAGAGCTGACATAGAGACTTCATTCTCTAATCATGGAATTCTACTAAATTCGGCAGCTCCTTACGGATTTTCCATATAATAGTTCCAAATGTTCGCAAATATAATAGGAAAACGATTAGTTCCAGAGATTTTCAATGGACGTGCCGGAAAATCCTTCTGATAAAATCATAGATCTTATAAAAATCGTCAGCTAAGACATTTTTATCGCCCATTAAACGATCCTAGAGAAAAATATAAAGTCGACACATAAAGGAAAATAATATTCATTAGGCGATCGTTTCAGGGAAGATTTTGTAAAACGCTAGGTGTAATATAGAACCCTTGATCAGTGTTCACTTCCTCTTTAAGCCATTGCATTTTTCTGGTAAACTGGACAACACTTTTCTTGTACATATCCACTGAAAATGGCTTAAAAGGTTCATACCCAAAATATAATAGCCTACTTTCTGGTACTTATTGAACTTTTTCGCTGGATTTGCTTAAGAAAAAGTGCAACAAACGTAGAATGGGTTACATTTTGGGTAGAAAGTGTAATAGGTCGTGTTATGGCCAAGCTTTTGATCTTTTTAAATCCAATATGAAAAATTGATGTTGACGTGTTTTTGGATAAAAATAATAGTTAAATAAAAAAATCGAGCCATAACTTTAAAATGGATGGTAGGAGGGACAGTTGGATGAGTCCAACGATTATCTATCTACCAAAGTTTAAATCATCATCAAAGGGTGTATCGTGGAGAAGTATTTGTATAGTACTTGTAATGGTAGTTGAGATTAGATTCTTGCAAAACATCCACAATGATTAACAGGGATTCACGGAATAAAAAACAAGCCATGAGGTACGGCTTAAATTCCAAGGGCGAGCAAAATAAGCTGGTTAGTCGCTGACATTCTTACTAGAATTTTTCATATAAAAGTAGCATGGATTTCGTTCAAACACCATAATTTCCATAAATTTGTTCTACATGCTAATTTTGTTTTTATGACATTAGAAATTTTTTAATTTGTTTCTGTGGGAGCGATAGTTTTAGGCTCTAGGACCTGTTTAAAATAAAATCGTAGTTCTTTCTACATAAGAGTACAAAAGCATAAATGTGAACTCTTTACTTCATATAGCAATAATAGGCTATGTTTATGCTTTTTCTTTTATGTAATGCACTACATTAAAACCAATATCAACAAACAAAAACGATGACAGAAACCGAAGCAAATCTTAAAAATTTACAAAATATTGGAGAAAGTTAATTTTAGTGTTAATGACACATCTCTTACTTTCTGAGTATGCATATTTACTGGTTTCTATACAAGTCAATGATAAAACTTTATATTTAAAGTCAACATTCAGATAAAGCTTATTTATAGACGAATTCGAAGTGTGTTTTAAGTAAAGTATACTTTTAAACATTTCTCAAGTAAAAGATCAATGTTTCTTCTTTCCAATTTTATTTTTAATGCAGAAGAACTCCTCGATTGCACCAATGTGACATGCGGGAAGGAAGTCACAGATTAAAAATGATTTTTGGCTTCTGCTATTTCCGCAACACTTTCATAAAATTTTATGAATTGTGGTAAAAGTAGTCTCATTGTTCAACTTACACATTTGATTATCCTACTAACTCTAACTTGACATATTCCAAAAAGACGTTTAAAAGAAACACGTATTGTAATAAAGTCAATTTTTATATCTAAATTCTAATTTCCTACCCAATCTTTATGAGTGTTTCTTCCAAAAAAACTGTAAGGTAACAAGCACTAACATAGAATCGTCAACAGGTAATCCTTGTTATTGATTCCTTTCATCAATTTTGTAACACTCCTATTATTTTATTTAATAAAAAAATTAATTTAAAAATGAAGAAATTTACACAACAGTCTGAAGTTAAAGTATACTTAAAGATGGCAAAAGTCTGTGTTAAAGTTGAAGTCAACTTTCGCAGCTAGAGTCAACTGTAAGTGCTTTATGAATATCGACTGAAAGTAGATTTTAAATTGTCTATCAATTTTAGGAGTACAAACTTGGAAGAAAATAAAAAAAATTAAAGAAACTAAGATTACATTATAATATATGTAGATACAAAATAATAAACATTTAAATATTATTAATTATAACAAAAAATAAAAAAATAGATAGACAGTGAATATACAAAAAAAAAACAAAATCAAAAAAATTGAAATGGAAGAATAAAATAGAAAAAATAAAAGAGAAGAAAGTTATCTGGTAATTCATTCTGTTCAACAACATCATGTTTCAAAGTCTTAAATTGTTCAATGGGCAGAAAATTATTTGCCAAACCTAATGTATTGAAGACTATTGGCATTGATTTTATACATATAAATATGCCACCAAATCTGTTACATCTTTTCGACAGATGGCCTTACATGTACCAAATTAGAAAACGGTCGTGAAATTTTTACCGAATGATTGATATCATGTTTACAGATGGCGCCATCTATTAGAAAAAAATGTAAAATATGAGGATATTAAGTTGTCTTCGCTAACAAATGTTTTTTCTTCTTACCTATCTAACAATGTCTAGGAATGTGAAAAAAATGTAATACAGGAATTCAAAGGAATTCAGATTTTTTCTCAATAAATTTGCTTTTTATGAGATATATAGAGAAGTACTTCGTAAGAGATTTTTTTGTTGAATTTTGTATTCCTTCTGTTCTACAAGAAATTATTATTTAAATTAATACATATTTCAATTGATACATTATTTCAGTAACTTATATATATTATAGATACCTTAGGTAAATAAATAAATTATTTTCAAATTAGGAATGGTTTATTCTAATTTCAAAATCGCGTCAATTTTGCAATGCTCCTTTCAGCCAACGCGTCAACAGCAGCAGCCAGTTACAATTTATTAAAAATTCTTACATATAGTACGAGAGTTAGCAACGTCACCAATAGGCATGCGGCCTAGCTGTTTGGTGAGAGGGGTTGCGTTTACCTGTGTCCATTCCATTCCACAGGTAAACAAAGCAGTTTTCAAAATAATTTAGTTGAATTTTTTCATTTTTATTAGTTTTTATAGACATATAAACATTGAATAATATAATTTCATTATTTCCAGACCTTTTTTTGCTGCTAGTAGTGGCACATACCTACGCTTTTTTTTAAATAAAAAAAATAAATAAAAAAAAAACAATTTTATTATGGCTGTAATTTTTATACGAGCTGGTTTAGTTATCGAAGGAACAACATGAAATTAATTTGTCAGGCAGAAATTCGGTTGATTGTCAATACCCAAATCGATTGGAGTGTGATAGGGAATAAATGTGTAAGAGTACGGCCGACAAGACGTTGGTTTTTAACAAAAAAAAACTGCCAGCAATGAGGAAACTGTCTGAAATTGTAAATTTATATTGTTTGATGTTTATGAAAATAGATGAAAAAAAAAATCGAACTAAAATCATTTTAAAAACTACTTTTTTCACATGTGTAATGGAAAGGGCACAGCCAAACACATCTCATCAGGCAGCGTAACTGACGGGTATTGGCTGTTGGAATTTTATTTCGGATCCTTTCCTGGCTAGTTGGACCCCTATCCCATTGGCTGCGATATTTCAGTGTAAATGCACCCATATTTGTGCAAATTAACTCCAGCAGGCAGTCCAAAATCAGTTTGGAGTTGAATCTATTTGATTGAAGAGCCAGTAATGCAGCTCTGACGTCAGAAAAGATATTATAGATATTTCTGTTCCTGCGGGTTCTCTTGATATTTTTCCTAATTTATAGGTCAATTACATATATAGTATGTCGACCCGAGCTCTTGAACCATATGCTCCTGCCCCTTCTCCCTCATTTGTTTTGGAGCCATCCGTAAATTAAAAGAATGTTCTATCAATTCAACTTTATTAGATCGTTCTCGGCAACCAATAAGGCACAAGAATTCTGAAGAAAAATGTCTAAGACCAATTCTTATGATACCCTAGGAGATGAATGCTCGTTTGTAATTTCGTATAGTCACCAATCTGCGCAAGTTTGAGTTTTGAAGAGGTTTTTGAATATATCTCTAGAACGATTCATCGTACAGCAAATATGATTAAAACCAACTTTATAGGATTTCATATTCTGAAGAACTTTCCAGTACACTAAAACCGTATAGGAGTGATCGTTTTCACAGGATACGTAAAAATCCTAAATATTTATATGGCAATACCAAGAAGGAGTTTCCCGATTTGGCCTGTTTTTGAAATTCTATTTACTGGTTTTATGAAAACACTATGTACAAAATTTCAACGCTTTGCGTTGACGCGTTCTCAGGCAATGTCCAAATATGTAGTGAAAAACAACATTCTTGTATGGCAACCGTACCCCATTTTCAAACCTAATTTTGCTTTTTTCTTTACTATGTGCAAAATTTCAACTTTCTAAGTACACGCGTTCTCGAGCTATCGTGAGAACGGACAGACAGACGGACATGCAAAAACCAAAATAACTTTTAATTTTATGCATGGGTCCAACGTATGCGCCGATCCGAACCAAAAATTCTAAGAAATTTCATCAAATGAGACAAATTGCTTGGCGGAAAATAAATAAGGGTTTTCCAATAAGAGGTATTATTTTAATTAGCCCGCTATTTTGGTAGAGGTCACTTTTGGAGCTGTCATTTTTTGACATTTGACAAGTAGAAACTACGCTATTAATAAAAATGGAACGATATACGATTCAACAACGGATTGAAATTATTAAAATTCACAATAAAAATGGTGAAAATGTGGCAGAGACGGTTCGTAAAACTCGAACATTTTTGGGTCGTCGTGAAGCACCTTGTCGGACCGCAATACAGAAATTGGTAGAAAAATTCGAGCTGTCGGGACAAGTTAGTGATGTGAAGAATAAAACCCGCGCACGTCGCTCAAGAACAGCCGAGAATATTGCTGCTGTAGCCGAAAGTGTTAAAGAAAACCCAGGTTTGTCCATTTCTCGTCGTTCTTTGGAATTAGGCATTCCACAAACGTCATTACACCGTATTTTGCATAAAGATTTGGGTTTTAAGGCTTATAAAGTTCAGTTAACACAAGAACTCAAGCCGGCCGATCATCAACAACGTCGAGTCTTTGCTGATTGGGTCCTTGAAATGCATGAAAATGATCCGGAATTCCATCGAAAACTCATCTTGAGTGATGAGGCCCATCTCCACCTCGATGGCTTCGTCAACAAGCAAAATTGTCGCATCTGGGGCTCGAAAAATCCAAGAGTTATTGTTGAAAAGCCTCTCTTTCCTCAACGTATGACTGTTGGTGCGGTTTATGGTCCCGCGGGGTTATTGGACCTTACTTTATCGAAAATGAGGCTGGAGCAACAGTTACGGTGAATGGATTGCGCTATCGACAGATGATTAATGATTTTTTATGGTCGAAATTGGATGGTATTGATCTGGACAACGTTTACTTTCAACAAGACGGCGCTACGTGCCATACAAGCAACAAAACCATTGATCTTTTACGGGAAAAGTTTCCGGACCGTGTTATCTCTCGAAGAGGTGATAACAATTGGCCACCGAGATCTTGTGACTTAACACCTTGCGACTTCTTCCTTTGGGGCTACGTGAAAGAGAATGTCCACGCCAACAGCCCAGCGTCGATTCAAGACCTGAAAGATGGAATTCGTGAGGCTATCGAGGACATAGGGCAGCCACTTTGCGATTTGGTTATGGAAAATTTCATGAAAAAGATGTGGTCCTGTAGGCGTGGTCGTGGTGGTCATTTGGCTGATGTTATTTTCCATTATTAACGGCATACCTTCCTCTTTATAACGAAATAAAGATCCGATCATTTATCTCAAAAAATGGCATTTTTCTTTGAATATCAAAATAACACCTCTTATTGGCAAACCCATTATTTTAAACTATTCACGAAAAATCAATGTACCAGTCAACAACCAGATGTGAAAAGGCAGATCGCAGAAATTCTATCGAAAATCCGACCGAAAATTTCTTGGATGCCCGCAGGGCCTAGTGAAGAGTTTTGTCTGTTCTGAAACTTTCTGGTGCGAAAGCGAAGTATGAAATTCTTTTCACTTAATCACGTATCATACACATTTTCCAAACCTTCAAATCATCGTGATACTAATCAAGATATGCCTTTAAATTTCTTTATTACAGATCTTTTGCACATTTCTACACATCATTAGATAAAGAAAGACGGTAAAAAACAAAATTTAGATTAGATTCTTTGCTGTGATATGGCGCTATTTATTATCGAAGACAACTTGTTATCCTCATATTCTCCAAGTTTTGCTAACAGATGGCGGACCGTTTTGTGAGCAGATGATAAAGTAATACAGTGGCGACTCAGTGAGAAGAGGTAACAAAATATTTGCGCGACGCGACGGTGGCATATTTATGTATATGTATAAAATCAATGCTATTGGGCAAGAAATTCCATAACTAAATAGCATGAATGTGGAAGAAGTGCTGACTAAAATCAAGCATGTGAGCAGGCTTAACCAAGGCAGTCGTTCGCAGAAACGTAATTGTTCAAACAAATATTCAGGATTTTGTGTATAAATCAGTCTGCGCAGTCTGCAGGTAAAGAGCAACCAACCAATGTATATACATAGGCCGATACGTGATCATATCTTCTTAATTATATTACATTAAGTTTATTAAAAGCAGTAGATTCAAGACGACAATACACAATAGCTCTATACAAGATAAGTGGAAATAGGAGAGTCCTTTCGAGCCTGAATCTAGTATCAGTGGCAGTTAATGCATTTGATTACCAAAGATTGCGCAATCCTGTACAGTATATTCTTGAAATAACTGTGCCAATATGAGAGCACCAGGTGAGAGTTTTAATAAAAATTTTCCCTATATTGTATACAATTTCACATAACATAAGAGAGAAATATAAGATGTATTAGGCTCAGACCTACATATGTAACGATACTCTGCCATTTACTAGATATTATTAATATAAGGCTGTTAGATGTTGCCCATACAAAATCATCATTAATACGTTCAACTGCATTCTCAATTAAAACAAGACGTTTAGAAAGATACACCTGAACATCATCTGCATAAAGATGAATCTGACAATTTGAAACTGTTGGAAAGATATTGTTAATAAAAGGGAACGCAACGTGTAACATTTAAGATCGCCACTGTGAATGCCAAGAAAATCTGACATTTTACTATCACATGAAATAAACTGAGTACTATTACTAATAGGGGAAGGTGGCCTATAATGACATACCAATAACATTTTACCTTGTGGATCCTCTTTATATGTAAACAAAAAACAATAAGTACACATTTAGCAGGTGAAAAGTGTTTGCTTTCATGTTTTGAGGAATACTAGACATTAAAACAAAGAGAAATTATTGTTTTTTTTTATTTACAAAAAAAAAACATTTAATGTGTTATTTTGGCGGTGTGTGTCATTTCAGGCCACCCATGTAATTTGAATAAAACTCAATAGTGGTTCAAAAGACATTTGGTTTATTTGTCAAAATAAATGGAAATATGTATAGCTTTTTTTTAAACTTCTGTATGCTTATATTATATTTCTTTTGTATTGTCTAACCACTGAAAATAACATAATTTTTAGAATCCATGTCCTTTTGCCCTTGGCCAAGTTATGTCAATTTGCTCTTAGCCAAGGTATGTCGTTTTACCCAAATGCGCAAGAGTAAAATAAAATAAATATTCATCTCATATCTACGAATATCACATCAATTGCTTTTTTAGAATAGGAACAATCCGGCAAGATAGCATATTAAATAAAATCAATACTTAATACCAAAAAACACAAATTTTTTTTTCTTTTCTATACTACCAATAATACATTTTCTTTTGCTTGCGTCTCGCAAGAAAAAGTGTTTAACGCTATTTTCTCAATCAAGTCAAATTCGTTAAGTATTGGTGACGTACATCCTAAGTTTATAAATTTGCTTATACCTATAATGTTGTTAAAGATGTTAACGCATATTCTAAATAATGTCATTTTTCGTTCGTATTTTACCTTCCTCCTGGAAGTTGGCTAAGGTTATTCCCATACCAAAAAAGTCTCAATAGAACGCCACTGAATACCGACCTATTGTGATACTACCGTTCCTCTACAAGATTGTTGAAAAATTCCTTCATTTGCAAATTGTGGACTATTGTGAACGTGATTCTCTTGGACTTTTCAAAAGCATTTGATTCCATAGATCATTCTCTACTTACCTACAAACTAGTAATTAATTTGAGTTTTTCAAACTCGGCATCCAATCTCATTCAGTCTTATCTTTTTGATCGGTATCAACAAGTCACATGTAATGGAAATTCCTCTGTCTTTTTATCAAATAGTAGTGGCGTACCTCAAGGCTCGATACTAGGCCCATTATTATTTTCCCTATTCATAAGGTGTATGGATGTTTGCGTAAGCTCTCACTCTCCGCCTCCTACACTCCACTTTCCACTAGGATGATGCTGGCTAAGGCACTCATAGTACCACTTTTTACTTATGCCAGCGAAATTTGGTCCAAATCTGATTCTGGTTCCCTACGTAAATTGAATACTGCATATAACTCCGCTGCTCGGTATATTTATAACTTAAGGCGTTTTGACCGTGTTTCAGAATTTGCTAGGACTATCCTTGGATGTCTCCTTCAATCATATCTTCTGTTTAAAGATTTGCTATTTCTCAATTGTGTTATCCCCTCTGGCAGACCTACTTATTTATATGAAAAAGTTTGTTTGTCCCAATCGTCACGTAGTGTTAGTCTGTCTGTATCTGGTGCTAACTTCTCGGTCACTGAGAAGCAAAATTTTTCTCGGACTGTCAGAACCTGGAATAGCTTACCTTTGATGTTGCGTAGAGAAAGAGGCGTTGGTATGAGGTTCAAGAATGTATTGTTTGAACATTGTCGTAGAAGTTAAATTGTTTCTTTTTCCTATTTTTTCCTATTTTCAATATTTCTTTTGCTCTTAAATATAATTTCAGATTTATTTTTTATTTTTATTTTATTTTATTTTTCTCTCTTTTTTTCCGTATAATTTTACTTACTAATTGTTTTTATATTACATTATTAGTTGTCGAGTTAAACTAAGCTATTTTTGTTTACACTATTTTTACATCTACCTACATATAGTTATAAGACCTTTGGCCTTATTTATGTTGACCATTATAACAATAATAATAATTCGCTCCACCAAGTTTTGGACACTGGTATTTTTGTTGTCGGCTGCAAAACAGCTGATAAACACGACCAATAATACAATTAAGAACGCGTCGGCCACTTAAATTTCGTGGAAAGGGCAATGTGTAGTTTTACCCGATTATGTCATTATAGGCTACCTTCCCCTATAGCTTTTGGTTTTAATGAGATTAACAGCTGAAGAACTAAAATAAAAAGAATACCTCAGTTTCTGGAGTAAGATGATTGAATGTATCAGATAGCTTACCAAAACCAAGTAAAGTGAAGATGGTCAATTTATCTTGATCAATGCAGTTATTGTACAATTATGATGCTTTCTAAAACCAGATTTCAAGGGCGAACGCAATGAAATAATCTGCTCGGCTATGACTTTTATTAGAGCATTTAATAAGTAGCATAGTAAGCTAGTTGGTCTATATTCCGGCAATTGTGCTGCAGATTTTTTGGATGGGTATATATTTGTATATGTTTTATTAAATTCATTATATAACTATCAAACCATGGAGAACTTTCATTTTTGATTTTTTTTTTCACCTTAAATTAGCACATACCTACCTATCAGAGCGATAAGTAAGCAGTGCTGGGCACCGTTAATAAAAAAATTAACTTCGTTAATCGTTAATCCGTTACTAAAAAAGTTAACTTCGTTAAACGTTAAAGCGTTACTTTACGGAAAATTTAACGGACTTTAACGTTAATCGTTTATCGTTTACTTCTAATAGTAATTGTAATCTATATAGTATTTGACTAGTGAAATGAGCCAGTATATTAAACGAATACCCCAGACACACGGAACATATAAACGATCATTGTCGGAGCAATGACCATTACATAGCTCGTGTGTTATTGCATAATTGGCGCAATGATCATTCGTTTCGTCATTGCACTAATTACGCCTCCACAAGCTCATTCGTTTGCAATTATGCATTACTTGTCATTCCTTTTGTCGATAAGTGCGCTTTCAGCGGTGAGGAACTGCAAGTTATTGGAAAAATCAGCTGATTTTCAAGCCATCACTGTCAGATATCATTTGTGAAATTTACTGATACATTTTTCAAGCTAAATTTTGAATATTTTCCAAAGTGAATTATTGAAAAACTTTTCTCACAATATATATCAAATACAAGGCTCCATAAAATTATTCGCAAATTACTTTACAATTCACAGTTTTTAATTTACAAAATTGAGTACTGTCATCTGTCAAATCGAATTACCGTCAGATTTCGCGTGCTTGCCTTACGAAGCAATGATCATTCAATTAATTACGTAATTGGATCAATGATCATTCTAGTGCGTAATGTGCCTCGGGTATATTACCCTTGCTTATAAAACAAATATTTTGGTTGAGGAAGTTTAGGTAGGACATGGAAGATAAATAAGAAAACAGTATAAAACCTTAGTTTGTTATAATAAATATTTCGAAATCAAATTTAAATTACGGGTGTTTCGTAAAGTGGCAGTTCCTAGATAGAACTACCTTGGATGACTCTTAATATGTTTACGTACTGAATGTAATGCGAGATTGAATCACAATACTGTAATGTAAACGTAAATTCTTGATTGAATTAAACCTTGTGCGTAACGACATAAATATTACATTATATGCTTGTAAAATAAGCTGATATAATTTCCTTGATAATGTAATGCTATGCTTTGCTGCACGTGTGTAATGGAGTAGTTTGACAAGCCGTTATATACCAATTACAGTTCTTGGTGGTAATGTTAGTGTAGCGATATGTTAAAATCAGAACAATGCAAATAGATTCACATTCGATTTAATCTCAATTCTATTCGAAGTTACTTAATCACTCTAATGCACATAATTACGTATTTAAATATTATTATTCTAGAAACTTCATATTTTTTGAACTAAACTACTAGTGATATTCTACACTTCTTCAACACTGAAATATTGATACAATTATGAGATATGCAAACAAAGAACAATTCGCATGTGTATTCCAGCTTAACTCAAAAATGAGAAGTGTAGGAACAACTATCTTGAATTTGTTCTGTACAAGATAGATTAAATTTACTATTAAATTGTTATCACTAAATTGTAGTTAATTCTAATGAAAATTTCAAATTAAAAAAAAAACTATCACAACCTTGTATGTTAAATACAGATAAATTAAATTATTTACAATTCCTCCACCAAAATAGCATGTGAGCTTACTCTTACCATCAGAAGTTTGTAAGCCAATTTGCACAATTTTTAACACTTTATAATTTTCACTTGCTACGATCTTTACTTCTTGAACTCGAATAACATAAGAGAGCGATTCGTATAAATGCTCGGCCTTATATAGAGTCTAAATCGCCATTTTGGTGTGTGGAACCCGCAACCATAATGAAGATTACTCAAGATGTTTAATTTCTCATCCGTTGAAATTAATGCCATTTGATGCGGAATATTAACTTCTACATTTTTCCATTTAAAAACTCCTATCATTTATTAAATTCTTTGCGTAAAAATTAAAAATAGAAATTATGTCATAACATGGCGTAATGCACTTCCTGCCATCCATAATGAGAGAATTTTAATGTGGAACGCAAATTTTATCTATCTCTCTTCCACTTGCTATCTCTTTTCTTCTCATTGCTTATATGAGAAATCTTAAAATATCAAATATCTTTTAACGAAGATATTTTTGTACCTTTTTAACGCCGCCATCGTATTCCTCGTTAAAAAATAGTCCGAATTGATGTGCCATATGTTGGCAATATATAAAGTTGACAGCTTTCGCGATATTTATAAGTGGCGTTTGACGGTTTCGCGATCGCGAGTTTTTCCGTGCGTTTTTCCGCTGTATTGTGCTTCTACACCAAAGGTAAGTTGTGCACATTGTGTTCTGTTTATTGTGTAGTGTTTGTGTGTGATTAATTTGTAAAAAAAATCCATTTGTGTGAAAATTTTCGATCTTAACCTGTTTTCAGGTAAGATTTTCTTTTGTATTTTCTTCGCGGAAAACCATCGCGGGAAGTTGATTTTTCGTAAGAAATCAATTTAGTGATGTGTAAATGTTGTATTTATGTCGTAAATACACTGCGAAATGTTTTTAAAACATATTATTTAAGTAATCCATTTTCCCTTTGGACAACTGTCAAAGGGTGAAAATTTGTTTGTTTTTCCCTTAAATTGTTCGCGGGAAAGTATTTTTTTTACAGTAAATGTGTTCTGTGACATCTTTTCTATAATTGGTTTAGATTTCAGTTGAGAGACATTGAAATTAAACTAATTATAACAAAATTCCAATTTCCCATATTGTTGTTGTTGTTTTATATGTACTTGTTCACATTCAATTTGCATGGGGAAATTGGTTTTTTTTATTTTTTGAATTCATTTGTGTTTCTTATTCTAAGAAATGTACCATATAATTCATTAATTAATTCAATATTCTTTTATTTTCAGATATTGCTGTAGGTACATAGATGTGGTACATATATATATACATATATATACTGCCCTTCGTGGGAGGATATAAAAAATGTATGCCAGTCAACTTCCCTGGCTACTGATTAAGTTAAGTATTGTAAATTTGATTGATTTTTATTAATTCTTTTTCTTTTTTTCTTTTCAGTTTTCTTCGTCGCTGAACAACGGGAGAATCAAAATACTGGAGATGAGTGGTGAAAAACCGCAGCAAATTTGCATTGTTGGAGTGATCCGAGATATGCTTAAGCTTCAAGCGTGATATCTTCTATACGTGATGGCTTCTATGCACGGAACCTACGCGAAGCCACACACATGTACGACCCAAACTAGTCAGAGCATGATTTCCGCGGCGTGATGTCAGGTTCGTCATAAATAGTAGGTACCAAATTAACGGTTAACGGACTTATGGAAAGTTAACGGAAGTTAAAGAGTCCGTTAATATTCTTAAAAAAGTTAACTTCGTTAATTAACGATTAATAGTTTTGTGCCCAGCTCTGTAAGTAAGATAGTTTTCAACATGCTCAACACGCAGATTAACGTCACTTATAGAATAAACAAAATCCTAAGGTATATTTGGGCATTCACCAAAAAGTTCATCATAATTAATATTATTATAATCACGATAGTTAAAATAGTGATTATAATTAGCTGGTGTGCTAAAAATCTATGTTAAACAGAGCGTTTTTAATATTCGAATGGGCCCCGCGATGATAGTTAATGCTGGAAAAGTACATCGCGTCTTTGGAATTAACGATAAATAATTCCCGTAAAGAAGCTGACGTTGGGACGGAAGGAGTTGCCTCGCTATTGACTGCTCAAGCAGAACAACTCGGCACAAAAGGATTTATATTAAAATCACCTTCAATTATAATAGGTGCATATTGAGGACTTAAATCAATTAAAATATCCTGTTAAGCCTGGTTATTGGTGACATTCGGCGGCTCATAGACTTATTGCTATTACTTACGAGCTTCAAAAACAAATACTGTAGAACTTTTTCCCGATCAACAGACAAATTTAGTAGCCAAATAATTTTTAATATATACCGCAACTTCACATCCACGACGATAAAAACGGTCACATCTAAACAGCCTTAGCATAGTCATATTTTCCAATTCATTTCTAATATGAGGCTTTAACAACCATGCTTCGGACACCAGTATGATCTCAAAAAGACATGCCTTGGAAAATATGTCTGAATTCGTCCATTTTAGGTAACAAACTTCGAATTTTAAGTCCATTTAAATGTTTGCATATATTTTTGTCGCACTTCCTCCATCCCAAACCCCACATTCATTACTCATGACCAGCAGTCGTATCACTCAGGGCCGTCAGATGTAAAAATCACCAGCTTACATGTTTGTGAACAAAAGCAAATCCTTGGAGAAATACTTCCATGAAACTAAACTATTATTCATACAGAAAAATGGTGCTCTGCTAATCTTAAGATTACTTTTTTAGTTATTTTTTAGTTATTATATATTTTTATCCTTCCAGTACACTTACAACACGTGTGCTCCGTAACCTGCTTAAGTCAAAAGGACCTCCGGAGTATAGGAATACTACAGGTGAGGAACATAGCTTGGGGTGAATATGAGCATGATGGTAGGGATAACATGCAAACTCGTCTACAGGTATCTTTCTAATTATAAAGATGTTGATCTAGCATTCAAATTGTTGCATCACAGTCTTATCCATCCTAATCATTTGTCACATATCCACCTCCAAGTTCAGAGGATCTACACAGTTTGTGCTGGTGCAGGCACCTGTTTCACAGGTTTTTCACTTTGCCCAGCTTTGAAAAATCTAATAGAACTCGTGCGACTTACGTATCTTTATTTCTGCGGAAATACAAATAAATGTAAAAATTTAAAATTATAAAAAAAAATAAAAATCAATAAATAAAACACAATTCTTTACTTAGGTAAAGAGAAATACTTTTATTTATAAGAAAAGGTAAGATCGCGAACAACTCTTCAGGGTGAATTTCTAATCAAACCGGTATTATGACTGAATTTTACTATACATTTTTACAGTACAGGCGAAGGAGTCACTTCAAGTCACGTTGCCCCCTCACCAGGTCCGGACTGGGTCTTAAATTCGATCCGGGCAAAAGGCAAACAACCCAAATTAAATAAGAAGAAAGAAAGAAGAAATTTATACACAGGATATGTGTAGAGCGGTTGGCCCTTTCACTTAAAATAAAACAGGGTTTCTCAGCGGACACAGTATCCGAGAGACCAACAATTTTACTTACACAGCTGTAACAAGAGAAAGGCAAGGGAGCCAGACGTTGAAGCGAATATAAATAATTTTTGATTTTAAACTGTTAAATAAATTTTTTGTTCTCGATTTAAATTGACTCGCTGACAAGGCTGAGGTTGGCTCGTGATACTGACATGGAAGAAATTTCTGCCAGTTCTACAAAATTTTCTAAAGATATGATTATACCAGGAAACGTTAAAAAAACAAGAAAAAAGAAGCGACTCAAACTTTTTGAACCACAAAATGATGTGTGATCTCAATATTGCCACAAAACAAAACCAATTTTTGAATCGACTGGTATTCTTTGATTCTAACTGACGAAGAGGTGTACGAAATGTTGGGACAAGTTTCAGAAGATTTTTGATTCCTTTCTGGCGATCTTCTTAGCAAAATGCACGCCGACAGTCTGAGAAAAGACGCTTTTGGATTTGCATCAATCAATTCATGGCTATAGCCACCAAGAATCCTATCTACATAAATGTTAAATCGCGTTCAGAGTTTTTGTGACATTGCCATCACTTCATTTGAACGAAGTTTCAGAAAATTGAAGTAATGGGTCAAGAAAGATTTCAAATAGCGCTATTTTGTGAAACGAAAAAGAAATGACAGAAATGCTTTGTCATTCTGAGAATATGAGAAACTATTTCGTGGCGAAAAAGGCTCGAAAAGTCCATTTATAAAATATTTTATGTGCAATAAATATTATTTACTATTCTTCTCATTATCAATTGTTGCTCAACTTTACTCAGTCAATTGATAGACCACGTCAGAATAGTAAAAGTTAAATTAAGTTATGTTGAGAATTTCATAGATCAGGGGCGCAAGTATATACGTCTGCCTCACGAGCCAAAGCGAGTCGTTATGGCTCTGCGTGAAGGAAGAAGTGAACTCTTAACACCTTGTCTCTGCCTTTTGTTTTTACAAATTTTGTATCCGCTTAGAAATTCATTCGCTCTTTCACTTACTTATATGACCCAATATAAGAACAAAAACAATGTCACTGCTTCGCCAAATATGGAAAAATTCAGACTGTTTCTAATAATTGGGTATTTCTTAACACTGGAAATTTAAAACTGGCTGTAACATAGCATAACTATGTTGTATATACTGTACTTCAAAATTGATTTACATGAAATAAAATTACTTTTTTTTTAAAGATTAGAAAATAAAAACAAAATTTAAAAACTAAGTATTTTTATATTTGTTCTTCAATTTCGAATTTGTTTTAAAGTGTACACATATGTATAGCAAACCTTTTAAAGCCTTGTTGAACCCTCCTCATAAAAACACACTTGCCTTGCGTTCTTCGAATTAAAAATGATATGATGCAAAAAATAATATAAAATGATTTACAAAAAGTGAATACTTTTGAAGTCACGAGTATGCAATATTTGCCATATAAGTATAATGCTATCTTGGCAACACCCACATGGCTCCCCGTCCTTTCAGTGTTAATAGGTTGTGGAACATTTCTGAGTATTCTTAACTTATAAGTCTCCTCTGCTCAAATGACTTCGTTGCCGTAGGCTAATTAGCTTTATTGTAATAAAGTACTTTTTCAATTTCAATTCAATTTCATAGCTCTCCCCCACCGTAGCCACAACATTCGTCCATATTACGTGGAAAGTACGTGTGGTCGCGATAACGTGGAGACCACCGGCCAAAAGACCAACGGCCCATCGGGCTAGCGCCCGATCGCCCATACTGCCAGTCCGGCTCTGCCTCTCACATGAAACGTGTAATTTTATATGCTTGAGAGTTTTACTTTTTGCAAAGGTGAAAAGTCTTGGTTACTGTTAATTTCCGTTATATTTGATTCGTTAGATATGTTTTGTGGGATTGTGAGCTTTGGGGATGTAACTTGCGCGATATATGTCAGTTGAATTTTGACATTGCCAGAACATCGTTTCTATGGGGACCAAGAATTTGCAGTCAGGTGAATTGTTTAATGTTTAGTGTTTACGTCTTGAATATCTGACAACGATCGGACACACATTCAACTGAGCATGGTCGGTGGAAGACGGTGCTCTTGTCTTTCGCTGGTACAGGCCATGGAATTTGTAGCACTAGACGACAGAGCTTCCCCTATCTTTGGAACCATTGCAAGCGCTGTGGGAAAGACAAGTAATCCGTTAGAGATTTTGAGCTGGAAGGACAATTGGGGCAGCTTGTAGAAGTCTACCGTACTACAAGTTGCTCTCGCGGGACTCTATGATGGTACCAGTGGCATTGGACATAATGATTTGTTTAAAAATTTTAAACTTTTCATTCGTTCATTTTACAAAAATTGTTGTTATATTGGCTATTAGACACGGAAAGCTGTTCTTGGAACTGCCACTTATCTGTAGATATAGGCCCACTTTTTAATTTTAGCATAACTTCTACTTTGGCGTTAAAACTTAATTGCAAACTTATTATGAAAATTTTATTATACTTTTGCATTCTTATAGTGGGCATGTCTACTATTTAGTCCTCATACTTTTTTCAAGTTCCTTGTTTGCATTGTTTAATCCTTTCCGACCTTTTAGATTTAATTTGTTACAGCTTTTTTTCAGTATCATTTTTTTACATGTTTTTAATTTTAGGAATCATTTGTAACATTTTATCAAAGAGTCCTATACACATAAAAAAAATAATTATTATTTGTGTACATAGGTATACATCTTACAAATAATACATTCAATTAATAAGTGGTAAGAACTTAAAAAATAATACAGTGTACAAAGAAAAAGAGAGGAAAAAAGACAAATATTGAGTTAATAATATATATAATAATAATATAATAATAATTCAATTATTACAATTCTCATAAATGACTTTTTTAGTTACACTAAACATTGTCCAATTACCAATATGATACGTTGAATTAAATTGGGAAATACAACTTGAAGTAATTTCAACCACCATAATTTCCTATGTTGTGTATGTTAAGCCAAGTGTCTCTGGAGAGTACCTATATATAAAAATTAATAACAAAAGCTGCGGGCATTTTATTTTATATGAGAGTATATTTTTTGTAAAAAGGTACAGCTTGCTCGCCTTTTGAATTCTAAAGTGGACATATCCAAAAAGCAGGCATCTTGTTCGATACTGTGGAGTAATATTAGTTCGAAAATTAGATTTAAATAAAGCAAATTTGGAAAATGATCTCTGAATTCATTAAAATCCCCAGAACTCTGTTTTAACAAACCCATGTTTCTGTTAGCTCTAGTGACAATTGTTTCAATATGCGGGACAAAAGTTAATTTTCTATCAAATGTAAACCCTAAATCCTTCACATCACTAACTCTCAGAAGAGGATTATTATTTATTTTATAATTAAATATGACTGAACTTAACTTCCGATGGAAAGACACGATCTTACATTTTGAAATATTACGATCAAATTTATTATTAGTATACCAAACAAAAAATGATAATCATATGTATGTTAGCAATTGTAAGGTCTTTCCTAAGGGATGCATTTTGATAGCGATGCTCTGTAGATTCCCCGATCTTGTTCAAAATGTTAGAAAAGGTTATAGCTTATAATTTAATGAAAACTTTTTTTTTAATAACAATTGCTTGTTTTACAAGTACCAATCTATAGTAATAAAAAACAGTCGTATAAAATCGTTCATGAGTTCATCAAAACCCGGTTCAAATAGTCCTGGATTTTGTTGTCGAGTTCATATTTGCTCCCGACTGAGAACTTGTGTATATCTTACCTAAGTTCAATTCTACAGTGAAAAAGTAATGTTTACTACAATATTTGGCAGTATTTCAAACATATTCATACATGCCGCCCATATGGATTGAATTTACTCTACGTATAAATGAATTGAAGTGGATTAAATTATTAAAATATAACCAATAACTTAATAACATGCGTATTTTTCCGTTTTAAAATTATTTTAGCTACAAAAATTTCAGTAAAAGTTGAATAACAATTGTATTTACTTTACTTTATTTTGATCATTCTGATAGCTATTTTTTTGTTATTAAGTAAACAACAACACAAAAGGTCTGGTTGTTGTGCTAAAAACTCTGAACGTAATTACACGCAAATGTTTAACGTAAATTCACGTACCTATTTAAACAAATATTTTTAGAATAGTCGTTTAGTATACAATTGCCGAAATTATAAATAAACACACATTTTCTTGTACGGTTGACATAAGTCAAGTGCGCACATACCTAGCTGACGTGCATACCTAATACTCCTCTGAGATGAATTCTATAAAGTTGCGTAATTTCGGTCGATATCAGCAGAGTTCTTTATTACAGTGATCGTGTGCAGATTAAATATGAAATTCTTTATAATTCTTTCATTGTCCGTTCTTTTCGGTGTAAGTATTTCAAATAAAGAAAAAGGTATATTTTATTTAAAAATTATATTAATTCCAGCGCATCTACGCAGATGAGGCTAGTTTAAAGCAAACAATTAAAAACGAAAACGAATTAATTGAAAATGTAAAAACCGAGTGGGAGAATGGCTATAAGACAATTTTTGAACCTGCTAAATCTAAACTTGATTCATTAAATGCACCGTTTTATGAAAAATTGAAGAGCTTTATTGGTGGAAAATTTAGAGAATCTAAAGGGCAAGGTGCACTCAAGAAAACCGAAGACATTTATAGATTCAACATCAACAGAGCATTTGGAGAAATGTCTAAAATTATTAAAGCCAAGAGTGAAGTCTACACGTCTTACTTAAAATATGATGAATTTGTTAAAAAAAATATTAAAAGAATTATTGAAGAAACTATTAACCTTAAGTCATGTAAAAAACAAGATAACTTTGCACAGTTCACTACTAATGCTGAAGAAACTGTTAAAAGAATTTCAAAATGTGCAATAGACAGTTTTTCGTCTATCTCGCTAGAACCGGAAGGTGTTAATGTAATTGTTTCAAGCATTGAAGAAATTACCAAAAACATAGATTCGGAAGCAGAAAGCTGTAACACACAGGATAAAATTTGCTTACTCCGCATATTGTACAATACATCAAAAAGCTTTTCGATTCTATGGGTTAAAATTGATGACTTTTATTTGCCATATGTTGAGCTTGCTACTAAAAAGCAAGACACTGTGAAATGTATTTTTAATGAAATGGAATCTTTCTATGATATCGTTAAGGATGCTCATTTAGATTGTAGCAATAAATAAAATTTAATGATTTTTTTTTTTATATACATAATGTATGTACATATTGTGTATTTCAAATTTTACACCTTGTATCGTTGAATGATGTTTTTTGTTTTTTTAGTTTTATGTGAATTTAAAAAAGAAGCAATATAAACTTTTTCGGGTAAAGAAATCAAGGCCCATTATGTGTACATATTATCCTAATGCTGAGATAATGTGTAGATTCATCAGCTACTATAGATTTTCAAACGAAATTTTACCGCTCCGTATCTCTATCGATAAGAAATCCATGTATAAATAACCTAAGCAATTGACGAATATTTTGAATTTTAAATAAAATGTAAGTATTACCCGAGAAATAGTGTTTGTTTTGATCTTTCCATACAATATTGTAATATACGCCAGGCTCTATCCTTGGACCCTTGAAACAATTGTCTCTAAAGCAAACAGAAATCTGCGTTTGTTAAAATTGAATTCTGGGAATTTTAAAAATTTGAGTTCGTTATTTTTCGTTAGTGAGGTTTGTAATTGAGTATGCATCCACTGTTTGGTGTCCATTTTATGGTATTCATATAGACCGAATTTAGTCTATTCAGAGATCATTTTCTAAATTGGCTTTATTTAAATCTCATTTTCGAACTAATATTACTCCACAGTATCGTACTTGCATTAACATTCACAACAAAGAAAATTATGGTGGTTGAAATTACTTCGAGTTGTATTTCCCAATTTAATTCAATGTATCATATTGGTAATTGGACAATGTCTAGTGTACCTAAAAGAGTCATTTATGAGAATTGTAACAATTGAATTATTATTATATTATTATTATATATATTATTAACTCAATATTTGTCTTTGTTCCTTTCTTCTTCTTTTTACACTGTTATTATTTTTTAAGTTCTTACCACTTACTAATTGAATGTATTAATTGTAAGATTTATTCCTCTGTACACAAATAATAATAATAATTTTTTTTATGTGTATATGACTCTTTGATAAAATGTTACAAATGATTCCTAAAATTAAAAACATTTAAAAAAATAATACTGAAAAAAAAAGCTGTAACTAGTTAAATCTAAAAGGTCGGAAAAGATCAAACAATTCAAACAAGGAACTTGACAAAAGGTATAAGAACTAAATACTAGACACGCCCACTATAAGAATGCAAAAGTATAATAACATTCTCAGAATAAGTTTGCAATTAAGTTTTAACTCCAAAGTAGAAGTTATACTAAAATTAAAAAGTAGGCCTATATCTACAGATTCATGGCAGTTCCAAGAACAGTTTTTCCGTGTCTAATAGCCAATATAACAAGAATTTTTGTAAAATGAAGGAATGAAAAATTTAGAATTTTTAAAACAAATAAATACGTCCAGTATGAGAGAGCAGCCTGTAGTACGGTAGACTTCTACAAGCTGCCCCAATTGTCCTTCCAGCTCAAAATCTCTAACGGATTACTTGTCTTTCCCACAGCACTTGCAATGGTTCCAAAGATAGGGGAAGCCCTGTCGAGTAGTGTTACAAATTCCATAGCCCGTACCAGCGAAAGACAAGAGCACCGTCTTGCACTGACCATGCTCAGTTGAATGTGTCTCCGCTCGTTGTCAGATATTCAAGACGTAAGCACTAAACATAAAACAATTCACCTGACTGCAAATTCTTGGTCCCCATAGAAACGATGTTTTGGCAATGTCAAAATTCAACTGACATATATCTCGCAAGTTACATCCCCAAAGCTCACAATCTCACAAAACATTGCTAACAAAGCAAATATAACGGAAATTAACAGTAACCAAACTTTTCACCATGGCAAAACGTAAAACTCTCAAGGATATAAAATTACACATTTCATCTGAGAGGAAAACGTGACTTGAAGTGACTCCTTCGCCTGTACTGTAAAAATGTAAAGTAAAATTCAGTCCTTGAGAAATACGCCCTTTAGAGTTGTTCGCGATCTTACCTTTTCTTATAAATAAAAGTATTTCTCTTTACCTAAGTAAAGAATTGTGTTTTATTTATTGATTTTTATTTTTTTTATATAATTTTATGTTCTTAAATTTATTTGTATTTCCGCAGAAATAAAGATACGTAAGTCTCACAAGTTCCATTACATTTTGCAAAGCTGGGAAAAGTGAAAACAGGTGCCTGTACCAGCACAAACTGTGTAGATCCTCTGAACTTGGAGGCGGATATGTGACAAATGATTAGGATGCATAAGACTGTGATGCAACAATTTGAATGCTACATCAACATCTTTATAATTAGAAGGATACCTGTAGACGACTTTGCAAGTTATCACTGCCATCACGCCCATATTCACCCCGATCTACATATGTTCGGTATCTGTTGTATTCTCTATACTCCGGTCCGGAGGTCTTAATGACATAAGCAGGTCATGGAGCACATGTGTTGTAAGCGTACTGGAATGTAAAATGTTTGATGTGTGTGAAATCAAATATGATGGCTATGGGTAAGAATCTAATTTAATTCAAATTAAATGGAAAACATTAGATGTTTGTTAAAGTTTGTACAGTTCTTTTAGTTAGTTTTCAACAGTGGTGCATAGTGAAATTTCATTTTAGAAATTTTTAATATTAAAGTCTTAATCATATCTGAGAAAAGAGACAAGATAAATAATCACGACCGTATAATGGTGTAATCTTCTGTACAAAAATTATCTGTTCCACCATCTCTTTTTCGAAAATTTTCCCCAAACGTTGTGGCAAGTACAACGAAAGATAGTACAATGTACGTTACTTCGCTTGGAGAATACATGATTGAAACTGAAGATTTTGAAAACATTTTCACACATATATCCTAACAGATGTTTGATAAATGTTTGACAAACATTTGACAAACAAATGAGAAATACTTATCAAAAATTTGTCAACTGCCTATAAATTGTTTATCAAATGTTTGGCAAATGTCTTTTTGTCAATGTATGTTATTTGTGGATGCACATTAAAAAGCTTACTTATTCAACTATCGATTACGCGGCAACATAAACAAGTCAAGCTATCGACTCAGCTATCTTTACATACACCTGCCTGCAAGGTTTCTAGGAAAAATTCAGTGGATGACACCAATGTGACCATTGACGATATGAAAACAAAATTAAATAAATCAAATCAATGAAACTTTTTCGAAAACGTTTTGGTTTAAGAAAATATCACCAAAATGTAATAACAAAAATTATTTATTTTGAGTACTTTACACAGTATGACTCAAAAGTACCTGTTTTAATTAACATACAAAAACTTATTTTGCTGTATATCAGATAGGTTATTCAATATTACGGAATATTCTCAAAGTTCTGATCTATAAAATTGATTTTAATTGCGATCTTCCTGTATATTCCAATGGTTTTCTGTAAATATATCCACTAAACGCTTCCAGAGAATTACCCTGTATATAACATTAGGCAAACTTTCGCTAAAATCCTTTTTACGTTTTTATAGGGAAATTTCTTCACATGCAACATTACAAAGTTGAAGAAAAATTTACTTTCACAAGAAATACGAATTTTACAATTACGTAGGAACTAGGTGCGCAATTATATCAAAATTTATAAATGCACGACGTTTGACTCTGACTGTTCCTTTCGAACGCTTTTTAAAAAAATACCACAATCAGACATGTAGGTACTCATAATTTGAAGTGCTAAAACTGAAAAACTTAAGAAAACAACATCTCGATTTTGTTAAAACAATTTTCGATACAAACTCCAAATTCATTCAATTTTTTTTTCCCTAGATGAAATCACCTCTTGTTGCACCTCTGCTGGAGATCATCAAATAATCTTCTATAAAGTTTCTTTGGAAGTGACGGCTATTGAAAGTCTTGAGATATTTATTTGCACCTTTGCTTATTGACAGATCAGTGAATATTTTTCTAAAGAGCTCCTCCTAAAGGAAGCGCTTAAATTTTGTTTTTTTTTTCAAAAGCGCTGGTTTTTCGTTCCAATGGGCGCCCGTTCAGCCTTTATTTTGTACATTCATCATGAAGGAAGAACTACGATTTCATTTTAAACGTCATAAAGTCTAAAATTATCGCTTCAAAACAAAAAAAAAACTAAAAAAAAATCTGACTAGTTGCAGCTCAATATGTGCATGTCTTAAAGTCGTAAAAACAAATTTATGGAAATTATGGTGTTTGAACGAAATCCCAGCTACTGTTATATGAAAAACTATGGCAAGTAGAATGTAGTTTTGGCTGCTAACCAGTCCGCTATGCTCTGTCAAGTCTTACTTTATGGCCAATAAGTAAAAATGTTAAAGTAGATATACAACTGACTGAGGAATCATTGTTACAGCAAATGTAATATACCGATGCTTTCCAGGACGGTTGAAGGTAAAGTAGAGCTAATGGAGGTACATATAGGAAGGATGAGATGGTCCACCAATAGAAACACAAATCTGTAATGTTTTGTTTTACAATACAATACAATACATTTATTCGGCCTTGTACAGAAGATTACAAAATCTTATCATGTATAACTAGGTGGGAAAAAAACAACATAAGTAACATTAAAATTAAAGCAAAAATAAAATAATAATAAAAATAAATATAATAATAAATAAATAAATGAATGAATAAATAGAGAAAGAAAAAAAAACAAAAAAAAGGATATCCAAAGATGAAAAAGAAAAAGAGAACTTAAAGATAAAGGGCAAAGAAAAGAACAAAGATAAAAAATAAGTAAATAAATAAAAATATAACCAATTAAATCGAAAGACAAGAAAAAAAAATAAGTAAATAAAATTAAGAATTAATTAAAACAATTCAACAAGAATTTTAATATCTGAGAATAAATACCAATCCACTATCTTATAACTAGTTAATGTAATCTTTGACTTAGCAAAAGTCAGGCCGGAACCTGTGCGCTGAATTACACTTGGAAGAGACTTCCATTTTCGGGCAGCTTGGATGAAGTAAGAGCGCTCACCGTACCCAGATGTACATCTCGGGACATGATCAGGTATCGGACACTGTAATAGATACCGAGTGGTCGAAATCAATTTCTACCATAGTATATCAGTTACCATCAGATAAATCTCCCTCTCTCTCGCTCTCTCTCTCTCTTCATCAGTCTCTCTCTCTTCATCTCTTTCGTTTTCCATTTCTATCTATCTTCATCTCTTTTTCTTCATTTACTCTCTCAACGTCTCCCTCTTCATCTGTCTCTCACTCCGTGCTCCTTTCGCGCGCTCTCTCTGTCTCTCTCTCTGTCTATCTCTCTCTCCTTCTCTCGCACCATTCGCAGGATTAGAATTATACATATTGTTCGCACTGAAAATCACCAAAATCCACAATACTTATCTTCTCCCTAAAATATGGGCGATGGTAATGGATGAAATACTTCAATTTACCTTGAACTTGTGAAATCTTAAAGTCTCCTTTTGTAATTTTCCCTAAAAACAAAAATCCATACACAGTTGTCCATTATACATAAAACGTTACTGGTGCGATGTTATCAGAGAACGGGATCATAAATATTCATCTACGGTCTGAACAAATCCCTTCCTGCTGATATTATGCAGGTTCTTCAAATTTGTAAGAGGGGAGAGGTACATATTACAGGGGTTGCTTTGAAATAAATTGCCTGAAATACAAGTGGTCACAGTAAATTGAAACTTTAAACCAGACTCAACGAGGCATTTTTCATTGGAGGAGGAGGAGGAGGAGTAGGAGGCAAATGATTTAATGCTACATTTAACATACTTAAACGGAGCTATTGTTATAGAAACATCGATTACCTTTCGTTTTAATGAAGAACCGTCTTTCTGAGGAGGGTTGGTTAGTTGGTTAGCTGCTGGTAGGAGATTGGAATCGAAACTAAATTATAGCCAAATTGTAGGTAGTTCTGTATTTTTTTTTTATGGAAACATTTAATATATTTTATTGAGTGATTTTTGGAGGTAAGCAAAATTTTAAACCAAAATATTCTAAGAAATTAAATCGGAAATATTATCAATGAGGAAAATCGGCGCTTTATTAAAGTTTCGTTAATCACGGTATGAAATTGTAATGCTTCCTGCAATAATAGTTTCATTATTTATTTACTGTGAGCTCAACTAATTCTATCAATATACGTCGCGAGCGCTAGATATGTTACCCTGTCCTTCAGCTCCAAGCTTGTGGAGCCGGCAAGAAGCAGGTTCAATCTGGGAATATTCGACGTACATTCTGAAATCCGTAACCCAATCTGTGACTAGTCGGATTGAGTTTTGAATCAATCCGCACGGTTCACATTCGTAGCTATCGGTGACCAAGATAACCAGCTCGTCTGCGTAACATACTGCTTTGTATGCCATCCAGGTGAGTATAAGCATAAGATCATCCATAATGGCCACCCACAATAAAAATTATAAAATACCGCCTTGAAAGTGCCCTTCTGGATTCCTTTTAAAATAAAGGAAAATAAAATATATCGAAAATGAGTACGTTATGACTTTTTCAAACTCTTCAGTTTTTCAATGGGCTTCCCGTATAGCAGGGGTGGCCAACACGTTGATCGTGCTCTAGCCGTCGATCGCAGAATGATTTTTGGTCGATCACGATGTTGTTTTTGGTTGAACGAGAAACATCTTATGACGAATTTTGGTCCATCATAGTAGACATGAAAAAATGTCAGCAAACAATCGTAACTCATATATACAAACAGTGTATTTACCTTAAGGTCACAGTTTAAGTTCTCAATTTACCTATAATCGACCAAATAATTCTTTCACTTAGTCTCTACCAAATTCTGGTAGGTTTATCGACACGCCGTCGTTTTGTGTTAAAAGTGGTAACATTTATTAGTTTTCATAAAAAAGAGTCATCCTTATAAGTAGGCAACTTTTTTATATTTTAGCTAAAATTTGTCGAAGACTTATTATTTTCATGATGAATGGGAACTGGAGTACTTTGCTATTATGATGAATGATAAATGTTAATATGCAATGCCTCTATACTTGTTTCTAAAAGGAGTATTCTTGAAATACGTTACTTATCTCTGCATAACAAACAAACAGATGACCCATGAATTGAGAAAAAATTACCTTATGAACTTAAAGGCGCAAATAAGAGCTCAGCAAAATATTTTTAAAGGGCTCTTGTTTAAATCACGATCAGTTACCATCAAATTATAGCAAAAAATTGCAAAACATTTTTGGACGGGAATTTATAATAGAGACATTTTTGGAAATATCAGATTCATTTTTCAATTATTTTAAGAGCAAGAGTGAAATTATCAGTGGCAATGATAAGCTATATAAATGGAGCGTAATGTTAAAATGATGTCAGATTTCCAAGGTTTTTAAGCTATCACTGCATAATTAATCCACAAGTTTTAGCCGGCAAAAGATTAAATATAAAAAAAATAAATAAGGTATGTAGCGTTTAAAATTGTAAACTCTATTCGCGGCAGCTGTCTCAAGAGACATCTATTCCAATTACAACTTGTTGAAGGACAGCCAGAATTATTACTAGTATTACTACATATTGATGTAAGCTGGCAAAGATTTCGAGATTATTAGCCCAGATAACTGGTTTTCCTGAAGCACAAGATAGAGAATGTACGAATTTAAATGATATAACTTGGTTGAGACGTTTGGTATTTCTAAAAGATTTCCCATTAAAATTGAGTGATTTGACTTTAGAAACACAGTAAAAAAATTTTACTACTCATAGAGTAGGCTTAGGCAATAGGTTGCGTACTCTAAATGTAGTAATTTTACTAGCTCAAAATATATGTAAACACCTGATTGAAATTTGCACATTTTAGAGGAAATATTTTACTATACGATTGTAAAATGACGCGAAAGTTGTAATAGGTGTAAATAGTTGAACGTAAAATTACATGCAGACGTAATTCATATACCTATTTGTATGTAGAATTCCTAAATAAAGCTGAACTCTCTTACACCTAATTTATTAATTTTATGCTGTGCGTATCTAGTAATGAGTAAATTTATAAATTCACCAAAAGATTTATAAAAGCATCACATAAAAGTCACAAAAAATTTCTGAACTGGACATGTCATTTGCAAGTTTCCCCATTCTATTTATAGGGCAAAGTTAATATGGAGCGAAAAGTAATAAAAATGTGTTAGTTAATTGATATTTTTACGGCACTTATGCTGATGATGAGATGGATATGCATATTTTAATTTACTCAAAATTCATGCCGCGAAAATAATCTGAAACTAGGAATAATCTGAAACTATTTGGAACCACTAATTGTAAGTTAATCAACTAACACTTTCCACGTCCGTACCAGAAATGACTTTCAAGAGCAAGCCTGTTTTGATTTTACTGCATAAATAAGCGATTTTACAGAAATCATATACAATTTTACTTATACCGGCGCAAATTTATGATTGGAATAGCAATTTTCCTGCATCGACTTTAAATTTCCAGAAATTGTTTGTGTTTTTACGCCTTCCTTTGAATTGTAGCAATTAAATGGGTGAAATTACACACAAGAATTTGTATTATTAAGAATGTTTGTAAATTTACTTTTGTTGTAGGTAAAATTTTACTTCTTTGAGAATAGAGATTTTTAAGATATTTTTTACTGTGAATGCAAGAAAAGAATAAAGATAGTCGGCAGAATTAGTGCATAGGAAACAAAATTTATAATATCAACAGGTGATACTAACAAAAAAGAATTTAAAGCATTTCTCAAATATATCAAACACTTAAAATAGCATCGTCTTTGTAATTACAACATTTAAAATAACGTTTTTGAAATCAAAACTTAGTTGAAATCTTTTACGTGAGATTTCCTGACTTTAAAAGGGTTCAAATAATGTGAAATATATGTCGTTTTCCTTTAAAAGTATTTAAATGTAAAACTTATTCCTGTCAAAATATCTGAAACATTTAACCTTAACAAAAACATATTAGAAAATGAAATTATAGTGGAAATTGGTTAACGCGAAATCATGGGAACTTGCAGAAGGTTTTCGTGGCATCCGAATTTCTTAGTGGGCATTGTCTTGCACACATACGCAAAAAATTTTATATTATTAAAAAATTTGGGCTAGGCTTATTTTGCATATCAGAATTAGTTCACATGAATATCATTTTACGGAATGGGTACTGGGCGTTTGTTCGTATTATGCAATATTTGGTGTAATCAGTTTTCTTTCGTGTTAAGTGAACTCTACTATATAACTCTAAGGACAGTTTTAATATTGCAACACAAAGATCTTGTCGATAATTTTTATAAATATCTTAATCGAGAAAAGCTTCAAAATATTACTCAATATAGCGAATATATCTACTCTTGTTTCGTAACTTTTCCTTAAATTTAACAAAAACTGAAAATCGTTCTCTACTTACAGATACTCATACTGAAGATTCAAATTATAAACACCTGGTTGAATAAATTCAGACACAGACTTTCATTAATGATAAGTTAAAAGAATTTTATCAACACCTAATTTTAAATTAATTAAAAATATGTTTGTATAAACTCCTTCTTATTACTTATTAGTGCACAAGAAACATATTTGAATGATTAAATCTCACACGTAGGTAGATCGCGAGACATTCTCAGAAAAAAGTCGATCATACGCATGATAAAGTTGGCCACGCCTGCCGTATAGAAATAAACTAAGAATTATTACATAGGACTCTTGGAGCAACGAACATCTACATCAGAAAATGCAGAAGTAGAATATGTATGCCTTGAAAAAATAATGAAATAAAGGTGCACGCACACGATTTACGACTGAGGGGCAATTTTACACAGTACAGCTTTCAAGTGTTTGCCTTACACTATTCAAAAACCAACGGTATCAAGAAAATTTTCTTTAAAAGGACACTGATCTTCCTCAGAATAGTATGTGAGGCTGTAGATGTAGTCACTGGAGCTATAAAAAAATTCAGCAGCTGATAAAAAAAAATTAAAATTTAACAGAGTTTACAGAAGTTTACTGAAGAAATGTCTAAAATTCGCATCTATTTCACAGAAAGTTTTAATAAAATGTATGATATTATATGCCTGTGTAGGGTTCCACAGGGTTCAATTCATTCCACTGCTAGTTTTAACTTTTTGATTTTAATATTGATTGACGCAAATGATTCATTATTATTATACTGTCGCCTTAAATTATCTTCTTTTCAATACATTTTTGGGGGACTTACATAATTGTGATTTTATTCATTTTATAATTGCCATCCATACCAAATCATTAACAAAATTAACTTATTTAATTCTTAATTAAGCATACCAAAAAATATCTTCCTTCATCCTTAATCCTTATCTAACTAACATCTTAGTCCTAAATAATGTGTTACAGAGCGCCATCTATCTTGACCACATGCTGGTTTCTAATATATTTTTCTCTCTAGCCAATGCATATTTCTTCATCCTTATGAAGTAGTGAAATATTTCAGCATCAAATGTGAATTAGAAACGGACGTTGATTAATGATTTTGTTATTCACTTTGTGGGAAGTTATTGTTTGTTTATCTACCGCATAAATTCCATTTGAATTATTACCGTTGGGTGGGGTTTACCGATTGATTGTTTTCCGTTTTGCTATTCTGAAATTTATGAGGCTCCTTCCTTGTATATGTATCAATAAAATAAATTTTGTGGTGAATTGAGGAACTATGCGTGTTTTGCATGCATAAATGTGTCTAAATAACGGTTGTATTTGCTACAAAAAAAAAATATATATAAAACTAAATAAAATAATAAAATAATTTTGTTATTATAACTACATAGAATGTGGTAACACTAGCAAGCATCGATTAATTTTTTAATAGATGTGTACGTCAAATATGTGGTGATATGTTAACATATGTGAGAAAAATATACGACGAAATTAAGACATAGGATCAGAATTAGCAATGTGATTTCGCCGGGTGCGACTTTTATGTTTTTTTCCTAAATTAAGGAACCTATTCATTTTCAGTCTAGAGAGAATATTAAAAAGGTGGGAGAATAGAATAATATGAAGAAACTTTATTTTTAACGATCCTAAATTAAATCATAAATACAAGAGGAAAAAACGAACGCCTCGTGTGGGATTTAAAACCGGGATCTTCTGCATTCCGGGCGACTGCTTTTACTTTTGAGCTAACGAGACAGATGCTTTTCCCTCTTGTATTTCTTAATTTATGTCTAGTCTATTAACCCACAGTTGCTTTCAGCTGCCGTTAACCACTAACGATGAAAGCGTACAAATAAAATGTAAATTTTTTCAAATTTATTTATTTTTCCCATGCGAAAGGAATCGAACTCAATATTTTTAGAATTGGTCATAGATGGAGAGTAGAAGAATTTTAAGATTTTATAATTCAATTTAAAATCGTTAAAAATAAACTATCTTTAGATTCCTGGATTGTCGATCTATGACAGATTCTAAAAATTGTTTGTTAGATTCCCTCATGGGAAAAATGAATTAAAAGACTTGCCTGACATAAAAGCTTTGAAAAAGAAGACTTCCGTCGATGTTTCGAATTCTGAAAGGAAAGATAACATAAGTGTGTTACGTCAGCTGGCAGCCAGTTTTGAAAGCATGGGGCATAACGATGATGATAGTGTATAACATAAAGTCCATCTCAGGTTGTCTCTATATTTATCAAACATTTTATATGACATTACATTTTATTACAAAATTAACTTCAACTATCAGTGGTGGAGTCACCAGTATAATCACAAGTGACAGATGGTTGAATTATTGCGCGAGTGATATTACTTAATCATTAATGTTTATATTACGGTGTTATAGTAACAACAAAATATTAATAGAAATGTTACTGATATTTCCTCAAGGAACTCCTTTGCCCTAGGCAAATAATTGTAGGCGGCCTGAAAAATACGCTAATTTTTATATTGTTGCGAGATTAGCCTTAGAACGTTATTTAAAACACAACATTTCACAGATAACTACTAAGTTCTTTTTATTACAATCCACTGTATACTTCTATCAACATTCACGAACAATTATCAATGAACTTTACTTTAGTTATTGCTAGTTCTGAATTCCTACTACGTTCACTTCACTGCCTGAGACAACACTCCCTCCTGTTGGTGACAAGTGCCGTATTTATACACTCTACCCATTGTCCCATAACCTTTTCGAAGATTATATTCAAGACAGATCGATTCTCCGAACCTAAAGTTGTTTTTGCCCGTACTTTATAGATTTCGCTTTTCCTTTTCTCCGAAAGTCATTTCACGCAAAGTATCAATTTCCAATAGATGTCGCTTGTCGATTTCCATTCCACGCAACAATATCTATTAGGATACGTACACTACGAAGCGTCGGGAGGCTATATCAAGAGACACCTGGGGGTATCTCGCTCGAGAATGAAATTTTTAATTTTTGGCGAGGTCCAGCGCACCAATTTCGATAGCTGCCATATTCATAAAGGTTTTTTTCTTTGATATAAACAAAGGGGAATGTAAATTTCCATATATGTGGATGAAATTCGTCAAATTTCAGACGTTTCGTATTTATCGGGTGGCAAGTAAAACAGTGAAAAGTACACTTATGTAAAAAATTCCATATAGTTGCATTACGTGAAAAACACGAGATTTCTTCTTCAGAATCGGATGACATAATTTATACTCTCACTTTGCGATTTACCAAGAAATTGAACGCCTTGTTTGAACACTATACCCCGCCTCGTTCTATTTCCTATCCTCGCCTCGCCCTGTTGTCCACGTACCTAAGGTTACTGGAGGGGACCGTTATATCATCTCTAATAGGCATCAAATAAGTACATTAAATAGTAATCAGAGGAGTGGAATAGCCAAATTCGAATTCGAAAATTGCATATATGATGCTTAAGATTGTGCATATTCGAATTGGAATAACTTGATTTTGAATAGTTCGGTTTTTGAATTAAAGCATTTTCAATTGTTATCCATCTGTATATGTAGTCTCATTTCATTTTGGGCATTGGGTGGGGATAAATGAAGTGGACAAAGCACACCTTTTTTCGGTAATCACTATAACTCGAGTAAATCAATTCTTAGGTGCATGAAATTTTGTATATTTATAGACCTTCTATCTATCTATTCTAGTCTCTTCTCTTCTATTCTATTCTATTCTATTCTATTCTATTCTATTCTATTCTATTCTCTTCTCTCTTCTCTTCTCTTCTCTTCTCTTCTCTTCTCTTCTCTTCTCTTCTCTTCTTCTCTTCTCTTCTCTTCTCTTCTCTTCTCTTCTCTTCTCTTCTCTTCTCTTCTCTTCTCTTCTCTTCTCTTCTCTTCTCTTCTCTTCTCTTCTCTTCTCTTCTCTTCTCTTCTCTTCTCTTCTCTTCTCTTCTCTTCTCTTCTCTTCTCTTCTCTTCTCTTCTCTTCTCTTCCTCTTCTCTTCTCTTCTATTATATTCTATTATATTCTATTCTATCTATCTATAGATGGTGTATATTTTGGCTTTCGAAAATATTCGAAATAGATTTCGACATTGACCGGGTTGTTTTTTTCTGCACTTCCCAAGGGTGTACCGAGATGTTTGAAAGGTTGCTGGAAAGCCCATGGGCGTGGCTATAAAATACTAAAATTTAAGAGAAACAATATTCTCGAAAGACACAATAATTAATTAGTAAATCTATTAAGCTTACTTTAAGAATGCTTTTCCACGACAATAACGCCGTTTGTTCCTGCAGCACAGCACAGCGCACTTCATTACTGTTTTTTAAGACTCCGGAGTCTCAATTACACAAAATGTCTTTCACAAAAGAAATATTCCGCACTTATTTCACACTACTATTAATAAAATCACGTTAAATTTATTTACAATTTAAATTTAAATTTATCACAATATCGCGTACTCAAATCCGAACTTATTTTCAAATAATATGAAATGTCAGAAATGTTGAATTGATGTAAAATAGGCAGCATGCCCTCTTGTCATTTCTCCCCCCCCCCCCGACCATAGATCACACTGTCATTGAATTGCTTAAACACGTACACTGTATTCGCACGATACCCCGTTTCCTTATTAGTTATTTATTCAATGGTTGCACCCAGGCTATTTACAGAAAAACTGACACATGCCATGTTCACAAAGGGACACGTTTCCGTGACTTCCGAAATGTTGCAGACACACTTTCATATTATTTCCCAACAAGAATTCCGGCGATTTTGATAGGTCTTGATTGATCAATTTAGGGATAACAAAGTCAAGGAAATTAGCTACATTTGCTTGGCTGGCTTAGAAAATAACATTTCCGTCGAAGGGGGTTGGGGGGTGAGAGAGAGAGAGAGATTGCATATGGATATGGGATGCAATTTATGGAGTTCTTATTTTCAGAGGTACACATTTTTATACGATTGCACTATGCGACATTTTTTATGACCTTTGAAATAATTTTGTTTAATAAAAAAAATATATGTACGTACGAGTAAATTGAGGTAGAGAGAAAAGGTTGCTCAGAATATGATACAAAAGTATACAGAAAACAAACTCAAAATATTGAAAATTTTTCAAGAAATCGAAGAAAGAAAATCGAGTAAAACTACACCACATGAAGATGCAAGAATAGCTTGATGAATTTAAAAAAAACAGCACAGACAATCTTCTATCCTGTACGCCAGCTATTTCAAAATCAAAGAGCCATAAATATTTTAGCGAGAACAAAAACTTAAGACTAGAATTTGCTAACAAAATTATAAACGTACCTTAAAATTTTGGAATCGTCTGGCTCAGGAGTGCTGATAGCAAGGTTAAGTTCCGGAGTTGGGAAAAAAATTGAGAAAAAGTATGGTGGAATTCCAATGAAGCACTTCATCCTAAAAATGTTCAACATACTATACAGTCGGCGAAAATGTCCTGATTTGGGTTTGTTTCAGTTACCATCGACTTGGATATTTGAATTCTATATATTGAAGAAATCATAACAGGTACATCCAATGTAAACATAATAAATTTGCATCTGCATTCGCATTCTTTGACGTAAATTAATTACATGTAAAAATTTTTTGAAATGTTAGACTGGCCACCTCAGAGTGGAGATGTCAATCCTAATGAGATTCTGGGATCAGTTTTTAGATAGTAAGGGGGACAGAAGTGTCGGCACAGTTAATAAATCTAACTGTAACAAAAAAATAAGGGTGAGCTGTTTTGGTATTTTATACAAACTCTGAATGCTTCATTCAAATCGGAGATGGTCGGGTTCCAAGGTGATCGGTTTCGTATGGAATGGTTGTTGGAAGTCGTAATAAATCTCTAGGGAGACCGCAACATCAGCATGTTCTACAAACGCCTGTTGGACATCATTATATTTTCTCTTTCTGAAAAGCAGTATTAATCAATATACAGAAGAAGCGATAATGGCACATGTTTTTCGATGTGTATGTAATTTTCATTTATACCGCACTAAAAACTGTCAAAAAGTAATTTTTCTCGTATGTCGAGATCAACTGATACCGCGTTAGAACTACTAGCGTCAATAGATTTTCAGATCTTGAAATCATATTCGTCCTGGTTTGCAATTTTTCTCAGTAGCTCTGGATGAGATTTAGCAATTTATAAAAGTTCACAAAACTACATATGTATTCCATGTTATTTTTGACGAATAAAATACAATTTAGCTTGACTATCTATCCTGTTTCCAAATATTATTTGATTTCGCAAACACACGCTCAACCTGAACTGACGAGCCAGAAAACAAGGCGGAACTCGAAGTTGTATGAAAATTCGCTTGCTGATCGTTAATATGTTTACAAATCTCAATCCAGTGTTCTTCTTTTGGGTGATTCATGGCCTTATAATGTGCTATTCCTAGTGAATTACCATCTTTAATCGAGCTCTTAGTTGTAGAGGGGTCAAAAATTTGTTCCACAATGACCCACGATGGTCAGTCTTAAAACCACATGTATAGGGTTAAATTTAAAACTTTGATGACCTATGATATCAATGTGGGGTGATACTAATATAGTTTGATATCTTGACTTATATTATAATACCCCCACCGACCAACCATCTACAATCCTCGGTAGAATTTTCGTAATCAGTGTGAAGCGCTGGAATTCTTAACGATTTATTTATGGTACCATGATGTAAAATTTTCATATAAAATTTATCTTAGTGCGGACCTTAGTACTAGGCTTCACACTTAATTTCTCCTTAGTTTTCTTAAAAGTTT
The DNA here is from genome assembly GCA_963930735.1 of Dioctria linearis. Classification (NCBI taxonomy): domain Eukaryota; kingdom Metazoa; phylum Arthropoda; class Insecta; order Diptera; family Asilidae; genus Dioctria; species Dioctria linearis. The sequence continues at coordinate 19,729,356 of OZ005740.1, forward strand.
TGGAAATAATCAAAATTTTCCAAGCACATACATAGGTCATATTGGTTGATAAATGTCGCTTGGAGGCAGTGACAGAATCTTCCGAATTTGTGAGAACAAGGCCAGGAGATAGATACAAAAACCACTGCATACTACAAGCTGTCAAACATCCACCGGCAATAATGATTTGGGGTTGGTCCTAATTTATGTCGGGCTTCCATATATAGCAATTCTCTACACTATATTAACTTTTATAATACTGTTACGTGCAATAGAAAGAGACAACTGGTGACATCTACTGGCAATAAACAACTTCAGGTTCGAAGAGTAAATGACTTCAGGTTCGGAGAATCGATTATGAAATCTACAGGAAATCTACAGGAATAGAACAAATAGAATAGTCAAGAAGCTTTTGGAATAGAACACTCCAGAATAATCCGGAGTGTTTCTAGGGTATAAATATAACAGTTGTCATCGCCAGAAAAAGAGTCTTGTCTTAGACTTTGCAGTGTTAAGAAGCGAAAGTAATAAAGAAGCGATAGTGTGTAATTAGATTGCGATAATTAGAGTTGAGTTGATTAAATGAATGTTTGTGAATTTTATATGATTTAAGTGAAATAAAGAACTTATATATTAATTATTTAATATTGTGTTTTAAATAACGAACCAAAGGCCACGCTCGCAACAATACCTACTTTTATGCAAGATGGAGCTCCCTGTCATACAGAAAAATCTATTGCAAGCTTCGTGTCAAAAGAAAATCTTAGTAGCCTTCCTTGGTCCAGCAATACTCCTGATTTAAACACAATAGAAAATTGTTGGGGTTACCTCAAATCAGAAGTTTGTATTATTGCTAATCCCACCACAGTAGATATTCTTAAAGAAAATACATAAAAAATAAATGCCCGTATTTTTAGTATGCCAGCGCGCATAAAATGTGTGACTAAATCAAAGGCAAGTGTAACAAATTATTAGATAAACCATACAATAATATGTGTAGAAAAGTATAAATTAATAAGAAAAAATATTAATTTCCAAAAATATAATGTCTCTTATAATAAATGTGTCTTATATATAAAACATTTTCTAAATATTAATGGTGTGTCTAATTTATTGAACAGCTACTCTATAAAAAGAATACCAATAAAACCTTAACAGGAAACGTCTAAATTCTTTCACGAATTTTCCTTATACGAAGCACAGACCTGAACTGAAATACAAAATCCATTAACAAGGAAAATGTTTTCTCTATTTCCTTCGAATTTAAGAATAATAAATAGAACATATTCTGCTTCCAGGTAAAAATTGCAGAAACTCACAAACATTACAAACATACATATTATGTATATGTATATTTATATTGTATGTATGTATTTACTCGCATATAAAAAAAAACCGAAAAGATAATATTCTGTAATCGTATCCCACAGGGGAGAATGGTTATATATAAGTATATAGAACTGGATTTGGCAACTCTCCAAAATAGCCACCTTGTTGCGGTGATGGTGCCATTTCATAGATCCAAATTGGCCATTTGGCAAAGAATGAAGCTTAATTAACTCGTTAAATGAAACCAGCCATGACCCGATATACTCCTAGATGCTTTGCAGATTTTATTTTTTTGTTTTATATTTTCGTTATTTTTTGTGTGGTTTTCTCCTTTATGTGACTAAATTCCATGGAGAAAAGAAAAACCTGGAAATGAACTTTCAAACTCTTTAATGAGAACCTTACATTCAGAACACCTTCCTCTACGATAAAGCAATTTAAGAAAGAAAAGAACTTTGGGGTAGGTACCTATTTTGTATATTAATGTACATAATGTACCATACATAAAAAGGTATATGAAAAGTACAAACAAGTTTGACTAGTTATTGGCTGTGAATTTTTGCTTTTTATAAGTAGTTTTCTTCTGCATATTTAAATGGGCAATACATAGATAGTTCTTCAAGAAGGTATATTAGACTTTCCCTCAGAACGTAACTACGGCTGTTCAGGGAAAGGTGTGGATTTTGATAAAATTACACTTGGTATTTTTTCTAGAATTAGAATTAGAATTATCATTTATTTATTTCTGTACACAAGATATTATATCTTATATATAAGTACATTAACAAAAGAAGGAAAAGTAAGTATTGAGGCGTAAAAAAAAGAGCATCTACATATATCCTAAATCAACTACTATATCATGTGCTTCAAACTAAAATCAAACAATTAATAAACAAAAAACAAAGAAATGAGAAACCAAGCACATAAAGAGAAAAAAATAAAGTTAACAAATCAACATTACTAGTTTACATGCTAAAAGAATTAAAAATAAATAAATAGAAATACTCTAGAGGAATCAAACTTACATAAAATACATTTAGATGAGCTAAAAATGAAGAAGGAGAAGGTAAACAAGTAAAAAATATAAACAATAAACAATAAGAATGCAAAAAAACAAAGAATAATAAGAAAGTTTACACTACAAGAAGGCAAAACTATAAAAATTTTACAAAGTTATATATAAAAAAAAAAAAAAAAAACTAAATGCCAAGTTCATTGCTGAATCGAAGAAGCCGTGGTGAACATAATTACTTAGTACCTAGTAAAGCTGAAACCGAATGACAATACCAAATTGATTAAGCACCAGAAAAAAATGATTTTAAAAGTGATTTGAACGTATCGACGGAACCGGCACCTTGAAAGGCTAGAGGTAGCTCATTCCATGAGCGTGCAGCCTGAACGAAATAAGAGCGCTCCAGAATGGAACGATGAAAACGAGGAATGAGAAGATTGTGGTTTCGAGAGGTATGTAAGAATTGCAATTGATCATACAGATAACGTGGAGTCCTAAAGTGAATCAGAATGTACAAAGAGACCAGCATCCTCATCTCACGATGGTCATCTAGAGAGCATCCCAGCAAATGGGATCTCAAGTGTTGGACGTGATCAAAGCGCCTTAGTCCGAAAATAAAGCGAATGCAGTCGTTAAAAGCCACGTTAAGCCTGTGAGCGCATGAGCTATCGAGCTTTGGAAAAATTAAGCTACCAAAATTAAAATGGGTAAGAAGAAGTGTTTTAACTAGTCTCGTACGTATATCTGTCGATAAAATATCAGCTGATAACCAGAGCTGACGAAGCCCTTCATATATTTTCTTTAAGATTAATGTGATGTGGTCACAACAGCTCAAAGTAGAGTTGATTACTACTCCCAGATTCTTGACGCGGTGCACTCTAGAGAGGATAGAACCATTCAGCTTCACCCCTGGAAAGTCATTGATGTTGAAGTTAGTATTGTTTTGAAGGACCATGTATTGAGACTTGGCAGGATTCAGCATAAGTTGATTTCTCATAGACCAATGGTATATTCTATTAAGATCATCATTTATGCGTGCCAAGCAATCCTCCATCAGCCCAATTTGTCTACTGAAATAAAGCTACACATCGTCAGCATACGGGTGAATTTTCACGTCTTCAATAATATTATATTTATAAAAGTACTGAACAATAGAGGTCCCAATATAGAACCTTGTGGAACTCCACATCGGATGGGTAGAAGGTTAGATATAACATTATTCGCTTTCACTTGCTGACATCTGTCCGATAAAAAACTACATATCAATTCGGTGGCTGAAGACGAAAAACCAAAGTGAGCAGATAACTTAGACAGCAGGATGTCATGATTTACACTGTCAAATGCTTTTGAAAAGTCGCGCAACACCAGGACGCCTACATGATTATTATCAAGAGCTACACGAAGATCGTTAGTAATCTTTAGCAGGGCAGTTTCACAGCTATGCTGGGAGCGAAAGCCGGACTGCCATTCCGTGAGTAGCTTGTTTGCCTCCAAATGTTCGAGCATTTGCGCATGTATTAGCCTTTCCAGAACTTTGGAAAGGAAACAAAGTATACTAATGGGGCGAAAATCACTAAACTCTTTAGGACACGACTTCTTGGGAAGTGCGAGAACAGTGGCTACCTTCCAGGCAAGCGGAAATATAGAACAAGTGAGACATGAATTCAGAATATATACCAGATGACTAATAATCATAAGTAAAATTAGTTTGACAAAATGAGGGTGTATTTCATCTGGGCCTACCGAATCAGATCTTATAGAGAAAACAGTTTTAATTACCTCGTCAATATCCACACACCTGAAAGAGAAGCTAGATCCAGGAAAATTAACTAAGTGATCACGATCATCTGACAAATCCTGGACGATTCCCTGTGTGGAGGTGAAAAAATTATTTAAATCATTGGGGCAAAAATCGCAAGTAGGACCGCTATCCTTATTGCGACTGACACCAACTCTCCTCAGATTGTTCCAAAGCAACTTAGGTGGCAACTCAGGGTTCAGTTTATTTTTATAAAACTGACGCTTTGCCCTGCGTATGGCTGCGATGGCACGATTGCGTGCAGATCTATACAAGCTCTTGGTATTGTCAGTTCTTACTCGTCTGTGGAAATGATAGAAATGCTCTCGCTCAGATATTAGAGAAGATATTTCAGCAGAGAACCAAGGGCATCCAGAAGTTTGCGTCCTTTTACGTATTAGAGGAACATGTCGGTCATGCAAGTGCTTGATTAAAGCACTAAAAACTTCTACTTGATGGTCGACAGAAGGACTCAAATAAATGTCACCCCAGTTCAAGAGTCTGCATTCGTCTCCAAGTTCTTCCAAGTTTATGCCATCGTAGTTTCGAAATGATACCACTTGAGGCTGTGAAGGGTGCAGAGGTAGATCATAGCACATGAATAGGATGTCGTGATCAAGAAAACTTGGTGGACTAAGCTGGTTATGAAAAGCGACACGTTCCGCATCAGAAGTGAGAAACAATCAAGCAATGAAGGGTTTGCCGCGTTCATAAAAGTTGGAATTGTGTTAATGACTTCTAGCTGTGATGATTGGATCACGGATAGAAAATTTCTAGCACGCGAATCACTTCTAAGAATGTCAACATTGAAATCGCCTCCCACGATCACATGGCTGTAAATTTGAGTAGCCCGAGAAATTTCTTCCTCGAACTCCTTGATGGTTTCAGGGTTGTAAATATCAGGAGGACAATACACCGCAGCCAAAACACCGTTCGCCATACCCGTGCAGACTTCTACTAGCATGAATTCACAACCTGGCGTCGTTGAAGAGCTTATAATTTTGGCCCTATAGCAGTCTTTGATATAAATAGCTACTCCACCTCCCACTCTGTTTTTGCGGTCATTTCGAAATAATTTGTAACCATTCAAAGAAATAAGAGATGATGGTATGTGTTCCTGCAACCATGTCTCACAGACCAAAACAGCATGTACCTCTGATCCTGAAAAAATTTGCATAAGCTCGTCCACCTTTGATCTAATACTTCTAGCATTAAGTAAACAAACATTGAAGCCCACCGCTTGACCACAAAAAATATTCAGCAACGCTCTCACTCCGTTCAGATCACTGAAATTATTCATAAGTACAATAGCACCAGTGCCGGAACCAACTGATAAGGCTAAAAAGTTTCGCTAAGAGAATGTATATATCCCTCTTAGTGCTTTCATCATTCAGAATGTCATTCGAGAAGAGAAAATCAATTCCACAAACCGACTTCCCCACGGCAAATACGACACGACAATAACAGGCATATACAATATATAAAGAGCACCAGAAAATAGATACTGCTACAATGACATTAAGAAAAAAATAATAATTTCTAAAAAATAAAAAATAAACAACCAAACTTATGACTATTGAGATATAGATAAGCCCTAATGATAACATCATTATCCATTTATCTAGCGCCGGCCACAGCAGATGATGAATCAGCATGATTGGTTTAAGTCCATGACTCTTTGTGGTTTATCATTCTCTTTAATTCTAATAAAAACGATTCCATTTTGAGTGAGCACAGAATGTAGTGATCCGCTTCTGCGCAACAGAAGTGCTTTCCGCAATACAGTCTGGTTTTTATGCGTTAAACTCTCATTAACAAAAACTGAGCCGTCCGAAGAAAAGCCCTCAAGTTGACTGAGCTTCATTCCTCCGTGTTTTTTAAATGAAGAGATAAAAGCACGCTGCTCGCCAATGCACGAGAACTTTACCAGAATTGGAGGTTTTGATATACGATTCAACTTAAGATTTGCAGGTTTCGAGGTCGGACGAAAAGCTTGAACGTAGTGCGAAAGATTATGACCAATTTTGGCTGAGATGCATTGCACTAATTTTATGGGATTTTCACCGGCTTTAATAGGAATTCCATTTAAAGTAACATCGGATAAGCGCTGAGTACCAAGGAGATCCTCATTATTGTGTAAGAGTGAGGTGTATCGTGCCTCAAGCTCAGAAAATTGAGTTTCGAGCGTACACAGTCGTGATGAAATCGGATTGACAACATCGCTGATCATAGTCGATATCTTCTCCTCTAAAAGCTGAAAACGCTCATTCAGCCTTGTTGCAAAATCGGTGAGCATGCATTTAAGAGCGTCAGTCTGTGGGCATGCGCAGGCACCAGGAATCAAGTTAGATGCAGCACTACGTGTTAAGACTGAGGTGGAACTCACCGAATCCGAACGCTGTTTCTCTTTACTAGATGTCTTCGCAGAGTTGAGCTGTTTCTCTTGTTTTCCCGCCATTTTCTGAGATGGATACCGAACTACAAGCAATGACGAGGAAATAATTTATATTTTATTTAAATCCGCACAAGATCAACAATCGAAAATATGAATAAACCCCGGATAATTTACTTTTAGCGAGAACCACTAATATTCACGGCAAAAATACTGCTGTTTACCAGAGCGCTGTAAAACACGTCTACTCACTATGACTCATATTAATGGATTTTTCCACTGATGAAGTTAAACTACAAACCCTCTTCAACAGAACACTCGGCTAAATTGAGTTTATCAATGTTATATATTCATTATAAAAGTTTATAAATAAAAAATAAGAGTTTCATGCCGTGAGGAAAAATAAAATTTCTCCAATTCAATAATTTTGCACTGTATAAAAAAATTTGAAGGAATTTCTCTGTCGATTCTTGGGCCAAAGCTCCTATCCAAAAGTTAACATATATAATCATCATTACTTATTAACATTTTCATTAATTTCATCCACATTTAACTGAAGAGTTGAGATAGTGTGGACACAAAACGCTCTCAGCGCCATCTAGTTATCATAAAAAACTTGTATTAAGCGATTTTTCCGATTTTAAAGTCAAATAAATTTCATTTTCTGCAATATCTTACATAAGATTTATGTTTAGAGTAGAAGCAAGGATTTCGCATAGTATACAAGGCCGGAATTAAGTATATAAGTGAAAATAGTACGGCTTTGCTCTAATCATGTTAGTTTGGTTGTTCCCGAATGCGATGACCTTTGGCCGCAGGGCAACAGGTAGCTATCAGCCATCGGTAATTAATTTCCACAGTTATAGCCAAATTACCATTCGTTCTTATACTGCTGCCTAAAGGCTAGAGTTTGTGGTTTCCAGCTAGAAACGCATAGAACGCTGGCGGCTTAATTGGTTGGACACAGATTGTATGAAGGTGCGAATTATGCCGGTAACCATGCTTTCTTGTCAGACTCTCGTTTACATTTAATACAATAGGGCTTCAAGCAAAAATTTTTCTTCTACTTGATACAGCTAAATTAAAAGAAAACTCTGAATGTATCCATCCGAATTCAAATCATCATATCAGGGGTTGGAGTTTAATTTGAGTTTAGCTCTTCTTGCTTATTGACTAAACACTGAGCCATCTTAACTTCCGACTAATGGCCATGACGCAATGGAAAACTTTTTAAGTAAAACATTTCTACGAAAATTATTTTCTATACGCATTCACAAATTTATTGAGTAGTTTTTATTTGCCACGGAGGATGAAACTTGGTTTTAAAACGTCATTTATCCCGAAAGTGTCACTCAATGGAACGTGGTTCATAAGGAGTAATTATAAAGTTCTTTCATTGTGTGTCTTTTTTTTCGTAATTAAACTCCTTCAAAATTCGCATTAAGATTAAAGTCTTCTCAACTTTTTAATTGAAATTAAATTGAAACGTCGCTTCGTTTGAGTGACAAGCTACAACCAACTTCTCCGAAGGTTCATAATTAATTGTTTGGACATTGTTTGGACATGGTAAAATGGATTACAGAATCTGTAAGGGGTTGTAGTATGTTTCTAAGAGAAAATTGTAAAATTTCCTCCATTATTTTTAATGAATTTTTTTCTTTGTTTATGTTATGAGTGCTAAAATATTCAATATCAAGATAGGGAGAAAATAATTTTCATTTACTCACGCTGATACTGATAGCCAATTTGTCTATGCTATCTGGTAATTATCTGTGCATTGTTAATGATCACGCACACACATTCACGGGTGTTTTTCCTCATTAATTTTTGTGGAAAGGAATTACCCAGATAAAAATATTAATTAAAAATTCACTAGCCATGGATAATTACTTCTGGTGTGATGAAAATTGAACGTTTCGGTTTTTTTTATTACGTACACGGCCAACGTATATTTTACATTTAAGTACCTATTAACAGTACATTTATGTATGCTACAAAAATGTCTGCACTGATTTAAATTGTCAAATTTATGTTTATAAAAACTTTAATTAAGCCGGCAGCAACTGATTCAGAGTGTTATTGGTAAATGGAAATGATTTTTAATGAAAATTTTGATTTTAATTTTATTTAAAAATTACGCTCATAAATTTTCTTATGTTCTGAGTATAAAAAAACAAACTTAGAGAGATGATATGATGTCATATATGTGAAATGAATGCCCCAATTTATCCATACATAAATGGTCTTTGAAATATCTTCTCATCGTAGAACGTTGCAGCCAGTATCAGCTGATCACGGGAGTATAAATAGGGAGCCATGAGCAGTCCATCGCATTCAAAACCTTTCTATAAGGGTAATATGGTCGTCAGTGTATTAAGTAACAAGAAAGAGAGCTGGCAGCACTTCTTTGTTAGCTGAAATATAATTGATTTGCATACCAAGTCTACGTGATTTTATAAAAGCATGGAAAAATTAGCTTTGATGAAAGATTTAAATAGGTGGGATAAAAGCAGTAGTCACACGATTTTAATGAGTCACCTGGAATAGCAAAAACCATTATTACCAACTTCGATGATGGTCGCAAAATAATTAGCATAATTGTTGTTGAAGCTTTGAGTGTAAACGGGGTCAAGAAATGCGATATTAACCCGCCCCCCCCTGTCCTAACCTATTAGATAACAAAAACACCCACTCTCACTAGCTTAGTAATCAGATGTAAAACAAGAGATAGATAGATATATTTGTTAAATGTTAATTTTAATGAACGTACAGAGTTGTTTCAGGAGAGATAGAGAGAGAGACATAGTGATAGAGAGTGGGGGAAAGAGAAATAAATGAAAAAAGAGATGTAGAGTTAAAAATAGAGGAAGACATAGAAAGTTTGACAAGATTAGAGAAAGAGAGACAGAGAGATTATTGAAAAGAAGATGTAGCGAGAAAGATAGGGGGAGAGACAAAACTGTGCAAGGATGGTGACGGAGAGAGAGGGATGAAATAAGAGATGTAGAGAAAAAGATAGAGTGAGAGATAAAAGTTTTAATATGGTTGGGGAAAAGAAAAGAGAGAAGTGAGAAGAGATTAGAGAGAAAGGTAGATGCAGAGAGAAAATCTTTAACATAGCGAGAAAGATAGGGGGAGAGACAAAACTATGCAAGGATAGAGAAGGAGAGAGAGAAATGAAAAAAGAGATGTAGAGAAAAAGATAGAGTGTGAGATAAAAGCATTAACATGGTTGGGGAAAAGAAGAGAGAGAAGTATAAAGAGATGAGAGATAAAGATAAATGGTGAGAGAAAACCTTTACCATGTTTGGAGAAAGAGAGAGAGACAGAGAGATGGGGAAAAACAGATGTAGATAAAAAGGCAGAGGAAGAGAGAAAACCTTTAACAAAGATGTAGAAAGAGGCAGAGTGATAAAAAAGAAATGTAGATAGAAAGATAGAGGAAGAAAGAAAACTTTAACAAGAATAAGAAAGAGAAAGTGGGATGACGATAGAGATGTAGAAAGGAAGATACAGGGAGAATGAAAAACTTTAACAATATTATCAATTCTAGAATTGACTGCACCCTTGGGTAAGAACAGAAGCTAGAAGCTAAATGCTGAAATGGAGTGCGCAGGATAATTTTTCCATATAAAAATCTTCATTCTGAAATTTTCAATAAAAATGAAATTACAAAGCAAACCTGATAATAACTAATAGCTTTTAGATGAGAGTTAAAATCAATGAGAAATGTCCAAGATTCCTGAAATATATAATTTATTTCAGAAAAATTCTCTACTTGCCTTATAGCAATAATAAAAACAACTTTTGATTCCGTTTTCTCAAAATTTTTCATTTCTATTCAGGCGAATTTTGTTTTATTATTTTTTATTCAAAAAGCAGAGTCAAAAAATATATGTTAAAAATTGTACCAGTAAAAATAATATCAACACTCAGGTCCTCTGGAATGAAAGAAACAACCCATCATAGTACATATTCAGTTTAAAATGATTTATTAAGCTCTCTAAAATACCATATTTTGCACCTTTTCCCTAAGCGTACAGCATACATGTAGCGGAAAATCATACTAAATTCCTTAAGATAGACGATTTTTATGTCTAATAGTCTAGCCATTTTCGCTAAATATGCTTAATAAAGAAGATTACATTTTTTATGCAAATTGTAATAACAGATCATTTTACACTGAAGGTATTGCTTTTCTTAACTTCGGTACGAAAACCTGGTGTTTTGATGACGTTTTTTAGAAGATAAATTTGGAGAGGTGAACATATTATTCGTTCTTATAAAATTCCATATGAAACGATATACTATTGATAATGTCATTTGCCCTACATTAAAAATAAATAGAAAATAATGAAAATAATATAAATTTCTTAATTATCCTCGCTATTACTTAGTATGGTCGCATCTAATCTCTTCCCCCAACCACTGCCTTCCGTCTACTCATAAAAAACTACCATGGCTATACACCAACGAACAACAATTACTCACAAGGATCTAAGGAAAGATTTTTCCATCAAGAAAACAAGATTACCTGTTAAAAAAAAATGTTGAACAAGAAAATAAAATGCCAAAAAACGTATCTATATTTGGAAATAGAAAGGCTTTTTTTCAATCAAATTTTCATGTAAAACTAAAAAAGAGAAGTAGTCAGTGTCCATGTTCAAAACTCCTCGTATAAATGATCACAAGTACCTAGAACGGTTTAGATGATTAATGCATCGAAAAACGTTCGATGCAAACAATTGGAATTCCTTTAGTCGGGTATAGCCAATCAGAAAGGCTTTAATGTAAACAAATTTTGCATAAAGAGTAGTTAGCCAAAAATTGAAAACTCCAGTGAGAGTAATTATTAACTATTTCACTCTAACTTATTTAAGTTTGTGGGTCGAAGATGTGTCGGTATTGTTTAGAACGATTAAATCATTCCAACTCGGTTGTCCTAATTCAATAATTACGGAATGAGTGAAATAATTATAGAAAGAACTTTTTATAAAATTTTTAATGCTTTATTCATCCCTTTTTTACATATGAACCCCTAGCAATGTTTTTCCTTTTAAATAAAGAAAAATAATTGTTTTTAATTTCTTATTATGATGCTCGCATCGTGCGGATGGTCATAAAGAAAATATTTGGAGAAATGAGATGATTTCGTGGTGAGTGGGGATTTTTTATTTCATAACATGAAGCTTTTCTGCGTATTAAGTTTCAGTGTTCATTGAAAATCGTTAGTTCTGGTACACTGTAAAAAATATTAGAACTATTCCCTATAGTTAGATATATTTTTCCCTAAAACTAAATGTAATTTTCTCTGATAGAAAGGGAAAATCAGTTTAATTTCCCCATATCAATGGAACATTCAATGAATTTAGGTATCTGGCGCCAGAAATCCTCTAAAGTACGAAAAATTTCCGAAATGTTAAGCTGTCTCGGATATAAGGAAGAGAACATTCAACGAATTAGGTATTATGCCACATTTTTTATGGAAATATATTTTCATGTATATAATTCACACATTATTCTTGAAAACAAGTCATATAGTGTTTTTCAATATTTTGTTTAAACGTGCCCAGTGCACCAATATAGCTTCCATACTACTTAGTAGTATAAATATCGTCTCTTCTAAGATCAATATTTTAAATCATAATATATACCATAATATATCATAAAAGATATACAGTACTTAATCAAGAGAAAAATAATTATTTACACAAAATAGTGTATGCCCTCCCATGTGTGAAACTCGACTTCTCTGCAGTACAAAAACAAACACAAAACGTTTGAAATCAACTTATGTTCGGGTGTTCAATTAAAACAAAAGAATCTAACACCCTCATATCTTCTAAAAAACGACGTAAAATTAAACTAAAAATTAATTAAAAAATCACTTTCAAGGAACCCATAAAACCACACAGCTCTCCGTTAAAGTGTATCGCATTTAATTTTCTCTACCAATCTAAAATGTCTGAATAGCAAAAATATCTCAAAAACTAATTACACAAAACCTTACATACATAAATTAAATAAAAACTTTCATAATTACATTTCGAGGCGCACTTCTATCAAATTTTCTTACATTTCTGTAAAGAGTTTATTCTATTTCCTCTCACACACACATGAACCCATACTCTTCATATTATTACGGTCCTCTGTAAAAGTCGTCTGCACACAAAGCTTCATTCCATTAGAAGATTTCTATTCAATTTTCCTTTTAACTATTTAGTTAGGATTCAGATATATATATGCATGCATATAAGCATATTTCTAGCCGGGCGAGCAACACGCGGTAGAATCTTTTACAAGTGAGCCCAGACCTTATGTTTAATTAAAAGGAATTAAGTCATGTATAAAAGCAGAACCCTAATCTGCGGGTACTTTTAATCCTATCCTCTTAATTATTAAAACTCTGTGTGATGACCTGACCTGTGAGAGACTCTACTTTATCCAAGTTGACATGAAACTACTCCCGCTCTTGCGGTTACGCCTTTTACGATTCCCATTCGCACAAAAGCCACACATTTTACCAAGAAAAGTTTAAATAGACACCAGAGAGATGTCTTCTAAAAGGAAAAGTAAATTATTATAGCCATACGGGTCAGTAGGGGCTTTAACTATAATTTAAAAGTCTCTCGGTTTCAGTTATTTTGTTGAATATTTCACAATATTTGCGCCACCCAACCCGGAAGACGACGACCCATGAGATGAGAATATATTTATATGATGAGTGATGCTACTTTAATGCATGCCGGTTTGGTTAGATGAAATGAAAGGGAGACCACAGTAATTTCAGAATTTTTTTACAGTCGACAAAATCTATTTATAATCTAGAGGGGATTCTTTTATTCAGATTCCTGATTTAGTGATAGCTGGGGTTGTGCGATTAATCTATTAATCGATAAGGACGATTTATCAGCATTTTATTAATCATCGCTTAATCGAAATATCAATTAATTCATTGGGACAATTACTCGATTAATTCCAATGAAGATATTAAACGATTTTTGATTAAATTTCGTACATGCTTTTCCTCATTCCCAGAAATATCATAGCTAACTCTCCTATACTTGTCCAGTCAGTAGGGTTTTTTGCCCTACAAATGGTGGGGCAGTTCTGGATTTTATATAATTTATTTAGTTCCGCGCCCCGATAAAAAATCCAAGTTTTCACCGTGTGACAGTTTTCACAGTTTCTGAATTGTCCACCATTTTTTCAAAATAATTCCTTAATGGTGGATCCTACGACAAAAATGACTGACACAAATTTGAAAAAGAAAAGAAATTCTCTATATTTTTTGTATAAACACTTTTTTTGTATGTCTGATGTGTAACGAGTTACAGCGTTAGAAACGTGAACATTCCTAAACAATATGCGTATAATTTATATGGGTACATATACGCATTAATTTTTTGGAGGAATGTTCACGTTTCTACCGCTATAAATTTTTACACATCAGACTTACAAAAAAAACGTGTTTATATAAAAAGCTTAGGAAATTTAGTCTACTTCAAATTTCCATTAGCCATATTTGTTGTAGGATCAACCGTTGAGGAATTATTTTGAAAAAAAAAACATTGGTACCTTTAATCCAGGATGGTGGACCGCGTAGACCTCCCCCCCCCTAGGTTGAAAACTTGGATTTTTCAACGTCGCCCTTTTGTAAGGCAAAGGCTTTATTTAGTCCGTATTGACCGTGCAATTATAGTATGTTACATTATAGCGCAACCCCGGCTGCTTTGATGGCTTATTAATACTAGTACTGTTAATAGAATTAGAAGCAAGCAGTTTCAAGATTCGAAGCTGCGAAGTCGAATACTTCGAAGAATGTACGTTTTTCTGAAGTTTCGAAGACTCCGTGGCTTCAAGGTTTGAATGGTTTACCAATGGTTCGAAGCACAATTTTTGCTGGTGTCTGCTCTGCAGTGTTGTTATAGTTAAATAATATTATTCGAAGTGACTTAATATTAGTTTTGAATACTTTAAAGAATGTTAGAGTATTTCGGGGAATAGGCATGTTATTATAACTCTTTTATTTATTTTGGTTATGGTAAGAAAATTATGAATATATTTCGTTGTGGTTCAAAAACTTGAACGCCAACTCTTTTAAGCTCAACAAGAATTCCCATTTTGGGCCCGATACCTACAGACATGAGAGATGTCTTAAACTATGCATTATAATATTCTGAACATTTTTTATTAACAATGTTTATTTCTAATAGCGGGGGGGGGGGAAGCTGGGAGAGGAGGATACATTTTGGAAAATCTAGTGCAGAACCGAATTCCTTAAAGAAGTTAGAGTACCCACACTCCTATACTCGGAGGCTTAAATAACTATTTATTGCCATCCCAATACTTACACTTACACTTTTTTAGTATTTCCCGCTATTTTATTCGAACTGAGGTACTAGATTTTGTCACCTTAGATCGACTCTAAGTCGGTAGTATTATATCCGATCAGAGAATAAGTTCCACTGTTCGCCTCAGCATATTACCAGCTACAATTCATAGAAGAAATCTTTTCTCTGCATACTTTTATAGTGGTCTCGTCAAACACTAGTGCACTTTTTCCTGATTTAGAAAACTTTCTCGGAACGATCTTGCCGCCATTTTCAAGCACTTGGGTCACATACACCCCAGATACTACATTTCGCATATATTTTTGCAGTTATTTCTTAAATGGCAATTAGTGCTCTGTTGTGAAGATTTTTCTCGTAGGAAGTCATTTTCCACGACGCACCAATTCCAAACAATCACGAGAAGTAGAATAGTCCACTTTTCACCCAAGAAAGTCACTGAAACTATATTCGATCGCCAAAGCTTTCCGTCGTAAGATAGAAATAAATATTGTTAATAAAATATGTTCAGAATAGCATAATGCATCTTTTAAGACATCTCTCATATCCGGAGGTGTCGGGCCTAAAATTTTATGAAAAGTGGGTATTCCCCTTTATTATAACGGGTGGGCCAAAAGTCACCATGGGGGCCAAAAGTAATCATGGGGTTTAAAAATTTAATAACTTTTTCGTTTATATATTTTTTTTTATTTTTTTTTTTAGGTTATATAAATAACATCTGGAGAATAAATAATCTAAAAAAAAAAAAATAAAAAAAATATATAAACGAAAAAGTTATTAAATTTTTAAACCCCATGGTGACTTTTGGCCCCCATGGTGACTTTTGGCCCACCCTGTACTTACATATCTTCGATGAAAATACACTTTTAGATTTTTATATAATATAAATTTAATATAGTGGCTCTAATATGGCGGACATATTTTATCGCTTATGGTCATATTCGACTAAGAATATATATCTAGGACAACTAGGTTATCTTTAAATTGAAAAATTTTGCCTACTATTCATAACTAATCCACACCTCCGATATTCCTATGATATTGTTACGAAAAGGATAAGACAAGCGACATCTATTGGAAACGGATACTTCGCGTGAAATGACTAATTAAGTACGAACATATACAACTTTTTCGGAGAATTGTATTACGTGCAAAAGACATCTATAAGCAACTTAAGGTTCGGAAAATTGATGTTTTTAGAATGAATATTTCGAAAAAGTTCTGGGCAAATTGTAGAATATAAATACATCACTCGTCACCGTCAGGAGTGAACCTTGTCTCAGGCAGTAAAGTGATTTTAGTAAACAGACGAAAGTGTTCTAATTGTTGTTTTCGTATATTTTAGTTACATTATTATATTTGGCTTACTTAGACACAAACTCATAAGTTAACATTTTAAAATAAATTCTGATAATAAATAAAATACAAAATAACATTTAAATTTCTTAAAGGAATATATTTCAATGGATCATCGAAGTTATGAGTCTATTTAAAATGTTCATCGGTTTTACCGATTACTTAAACCTATCGATTAATTTATTTTTATTTTTTAATAGTGAAATTGATAGTTTCGAAAATTAAAATCGAATTGGCAGAAAATAAACAACTTAAAGGCATCTCTTATAAATACAAAGTGGTTATTTTTTTCTCTACCTATTGTAGATAAGAAAATATATATAGGTGTATAATTAGTTTTATAGAAAAGTAAATAAAACCGGTAGAACGTGTATTGTATTAGCTATTAATTTGCATAAGTAGCTTTGAAGTCAAAACTGGAAATCGAAGTTTAACTACAAAGTTTACTATCCGACCTCGCCCGTGCTATTCCAACATACAGCTGACAATGGTAGAAGCATTTGTCTATCATATCCAGTCTAGTAACCTTTAGTAAATGTACTTGGGAATTTTTAATAGTAATGACAAATGTCAGCCGAACAGAAAACTCATTTCAAGTTGAGTTCTAAAGATACTGCTACGGCTACAGTTACCAACACAAGAGTTGCTACGCCAAAATTTCTTCATACCCCGTCCAGTACTAACAAGTTTTGAGAAGTGTTTGGACGGTCGTTGTGTACACCTGTTTCGTCTATATTCCATATTCGATAATTTCTGAATTGACGTGAGTGGGTTACACTTAAGTAAACTACACATTGGAACACAATGAATTACAATTCTACAGTGACCAAGAAAGATTCTTTATTGTAAAAATAAGAAATTTAGCTTTCTGGCGACCACTGTTGCTACTGCTGCTCGAAAGCTTTCGGGTGCGAATGAAATTTTTCAACCACGTGGATAAATATAAGGAAAACAATTTTTATTCCCATGTTTAAATAACATTTAAAAAACCTCGAAGAATCAAAAGGCGACATTTCTAATAGTGGCACCTTCCAGCAAATAGCCTAGTAAGGTGCTATCGGCTAAATTCTGTTTATTCTCGTACCTAAAAGATTTCAAGATATTGATGCAATTTTTAACTGCTGCTCAATCTAACGAAATATTAGCTAACTATGGTATACCGCAGGACAGCCACATGGGACCCTTTCTTTCATTTTTTATTTATGCATATGACGTAGAGCTGATATAAATCCATAAAATCTCAATTTGATTGTGTAAAATTACCATATTAACTAAACTGATTTATTGAATGGTGCTAAAAAAAACTCCCTATTTCTAAACATAGATAAATATAGGATCTCCTCTTTTTTCGTATGAATGCAGTAATTTGATAAAATACAAAGTTTTACACGACCACCTCTATTAGACAGAACTGCATGGGAAACTACATGTCACGATCCAGTACAAGATATTATTGCAGCTGAGAAAAATATCTTATTCTGTGATAGAAACCGAACTTCGGAAACCTGTAAATCTATGCTCAGACGCTATCGGCTTACATTCTGCTGATTGTAGATATATCACTTCAAAATTATTGGAATGCTAAAATAGGCGAGTAATATTTTACGTAATATTTCCGAGTTCATATAAAAGTGTACAAAGTAATTACAACATTTACCAAGAGACAGATTAATTTCACCAATCTGCCCCTGATGCTTCTCACAAAGGATTGAAAGAATCGCTATATAGGAGAAGCAAAGTAGGCATACTTCTCTTCCTCGTCTAAAATTGGACTAAATATTTTTCATATATATATATCTATTCAAGCCATTTCAGGATATTGTGAAGGTTTGAAATTAGTAAACAGAAAATCGCATCCTACACTAAAAACGAGCAAATGTCTCCATTCAATGAACAAAAAGACCAACATCCGGTACCTACCAATGTATGTATGAATGTAACCAGGGTACTCTATGCATGGCAGAAAAAAAACCACCTTTACCCTATACCATGTAATACACATATTATGCTCATCTGTATCTCTGTAGGATAATCTCGACAGTTGTAAACACGCTCCGAGTCACTAAATAATGAATCTCTCAAGGGAAATAGGACAAAGCCCACATCTCTTTGTACTGTCAAGTAGGAACCAGCAGCATTAATTGAGGGTGAAAAGAAGAATTCCCAAAAAGTACATGGATGCAACATGGAATCATCACCATCAGATATGGCTAGAAATGATACAGTAAGTGCGCATAACATCAAAGGAGCGCGCATAGTAACAGCATAAATTGACTGAGGGAAGATATTGATCAACTTAATCCGGAAAGGGGAGAATTTCTGTAATTCATAGCGATTTAATAGAAATGGATGTGTCCCCGGGTGACAGAAGGTAAAAGACATTGTAGAAAAGGGGAATATACATATTTACATACTTACATACATACGTGGACGGAGGTAGGAAGGTTGGCATTTGTGTACAGCAACATTTTCGAACTACCGACTAGAGTGTAATCAGATTTATGAATCTCCCTAGTGAGATCCTATTGCGAAAAGTGTAAGTTGCGTCTGTACGCAATTTTTGCCTGAGGAAGGGTACTTATTTTAATTTTCATGAGAAAATACCTATTAATTATTAGTTTCAAGATGTTAGTGCACTGCAATCAGCTAATAGAGGATCATATACGCGTCTGGGTTCGAGGTTCACCGATGACCACAATACTTAATTGAGGTATTCTGAAGACAACTGATTAAGTACTTATTAAAATCCAGTTACTGCAATATTGCATTCAAGACTTTATATGTATGCCGATTTGCGCTCTTTTTATTCAAGATTCATTCCGATATCTTAAGATTTTATTGAAGGCAGAAAAATGTTCCATATATCCAGTGCAATATGAGGCCTTGGCCTTTTTGTCATAATAAATCTTAAAAACTAAGCTTTATGATGATTTTGTAGATTGCATCAATTCTGATTTAGTCAGAGATCCGGATAAACCACAATCGATGGCGATGTATAGGGAGATTATCGATGCTAGTGATCTGCTTCAAGTAATTTTAAATTATAAGGTCTGGCAATATACTGATTCAGTGATAAACGTGTGAGTTAATTCTAATACCGCGATGACACGTTCAGACGAGAGAAAAATCTAGCTTAAATTAAAATCTAGATAGAACGTTCTAACTTATTCTGTTCACACTTGAATTAAACTATATTCTAGCTCTAAGTAAAATAGTTTGTCTAGTAAAGTTGAATAAAGCTCTATCTAGAGTGCGAAGTGTTTATTATCTGCAAATTAAGCGCCAAATAATATTGCGAGTATTTCTAGTACCATGAAATATAACTTTTAGCGGCTGCTTATCATGCCTACAACGTAGAATTAGTAGGAGAAATGTGAAGAAAAAAGAAAGATTGTGGGTTAAAGATTAAACTTTAAAACGCGAGTCAAGTGTGAGTCCTGCTAGAAAAAATAAGTCCTTTTATTTTATTATTTCTCAGTGAAGGATGGATGACATCCCTCTGCTCATCTCCAGGCACAGCATGGCTGCTGTCTGTGACTTCATGCAAGGAAGCCTTAATATTGTTGAGGACTGATGCACCTGTGATAAGACACTGAACCCCACAAAGACCAGCTTGGTGCTCTTCTCCAGAAGATGTAAGCTTGGGTATTTAGTTCTTCCGAAGTTCTTTGGATACACTCTGTAACTCTGTCCCCATGTCAAGCACCTTGGAGTTTACCGTGACTCGACGCTCATGTGAGGATTTCACTTAGAGGAAATAGTTAATGAGGAAGCTGGCGGACCTTCAAAGGCTTGCCTTGCCTGGAAATTATGGGTTCCATACGATCTACGGCTACTGCTGCTTTTGAGTTCCTACTTAATCTGCCACCCCTGTGTCTTGTCATTCAGGCAAATGCCAAAAGGGCTATGTGCAGACTGCACTCATGGGGATATGCAAATCAAAGGTAAGTACATTGCTATCTTTTCTGATAGTCAGGCAGTCTTGATAGGTCTGAGTGGCCCTTGGATAACATCTAAGTTCCTGCGGATGGCAGGTCGTCTGTGGATAAGTTATATATCCACAACAAGGTGCTCCTTTAGTGGGTTCCTGGTCACATGGATATCATGGGGCTAGGGCTGGCTCTCATTCTCGGTTCCTCGGACCGAAACCTCCATAGGCCTTGCCACCTCGGGTATCGGGTCTCTCATGAAAGCGGATATTAATTTTAAGCATCAGCAGAGATGGACGAACCTGAGCACTTGCAGGTGTACACAACTTTCGATGATATCTGATTTTCTCGCTAGGGATCGGAAGGAAACAATGTAGAACTGTGGTTGGCATCATCACCGGGCACAGCTTGCTTCATACTCATCTAACAAGGATGGGAGTTGTTGACAGCCGTGAGTGTCTATCCTACTTAGAAGGAGAGCCTGAGACAACCGAACACTTTTTGTGTGCCTTCGCCCGGAGCAAGCTGGATACTCTAAGTTGTGCCTTCGTATCTGTGAAGAAGTTGAAGGACCCTCCTCACCAAGACCTGATACGCTTTATTAACAGGACAGGAAGGTTTTGGTGATAGGGTTTCTAGCAAGACAGCACGATGGGCTGCTTTTGTCTCCGTGCTAGGGATCTCTTGTCCCCCTGCCTAACAACAAGAAAAACAAGTCATTTTATTAACTCTTAAACAGACTCTAAGATCTGTGCGCACCTTTTCGTTTTTCAAACAAACAAAAAATTAAATGGAATTAACGCAGCGCCCTGAAACTTCATGATATCTCCTCAATTTATATGTCTTCAATGAATAATGAGCAAAAATTTAGAAATTGTTTTGAAATTTCCAGATGGAAGCCCCTCCCTCCAAACCAGTTTTATAATAATTTCTATTATAACTGATGTTATCGAAATGGAAAGGTAATGAGATTTGGTGTATTTTTAAACCATTTAATGCCCTGAATCTTTTGCTTTTCGAAAATATTCGAAATTGAGCTTCGAATCTTTATTTTTGTTATTGCTCTATTATGTGACAGCCTCGGATATTGCTTGAGATGACGTTGGAAAAACTATGGACGAATCTATAAACTATCGAAATATGAGAACAAAACCATTTCGAAAGGAGCAGAAATGGGGGAAAGAGATTTAAAGAGAAATATAAAAGTACGGATCTTAAGGCATATAAGAAACTCAAAATTCGCTTTTTTTTATTTTTAGTAGGTAAGTAGTGGAGTCTTGCACTTTAATCATGTTTCCTTTGATAAATTCATAATTAGCCTTGTCAGTTTTCTCCAACAAAATTTAATATTTTCGAAAAAAAATTAAGATATTTCTTCACGGCTTTTGTAGCTAAGATTTTTATCCTACTGAAGGCACATCTTTAAAGACATCGTCAATCTATTTCAGTCTTCAAGAAATTATTCTGAGTGTGTATAGTTTAGATTCACTAGATTTATCTCTTCTCCTTTCACCTTTCTTTTGCAGTATCTACTGAAAGCGACGTCTATAATTACTCATACCGACTTTTTCCTATAATATACATAAGTATATTTGGCTACCGTAATGTAATTTTAATAGACGTCTCCTAAGGCACTCCATGGCAGACGTTTTTCCCCAAATATTCCAATCAGAATCGATGGAGTTTTACAAGCATTTTTGTAATTTTCCATATTCGCGGTAGATTGATTAACAATTACGTAGCAATTTGGTGGGATTATTAATACACCGAAAACGTGCTAATAATTTCCACCTGGTAATAATCTCGACGTTACAATGATGCATATTATATACGTATATACACACATGAATACATTTATTCATATACGCTTGAGTACATCGGTTGATTTCATATATTACAAAATTTTTAATTCTCAAGCGATTCCCTGTGTAATTTTCATCTCGATTTTATTCAAGGTAAAAACGAAAGATTTCCATTGGGAATTTTTGAAATCTTGTTCTGAGGGAGAATTTCCATTAAGTTTGAGGTTCATGAGGTTGCATTCAGGTGTGAATTTCATACACCATGGGAAGTATGTGAGCTGTTAATGGATGGGATGCCAAGCATCGAACATTTACATAAATGAAAATGACAGAAAATTCTTACATAGGGTTGATCGCCTTTGGGATTTGAAAAATTTGTAGATCATAACCAAGACAATAATCTTAGTAGTTTTTATAACCAAGATGAAATATATAGGGGTATAGTAAGTTTGTCATTCCGTTTGTAACACCTCGAAATAATGATGGTAGAGCAAAATGGATTGGACACCCACGCATAATATTAAAAGTTATTTTGATTTTTGCATGTCCGTCCGTCCGTCCGTCCGTGCACACGATAACTCGAGAACGCGTTTACTTAGAAAGCCGAAATTTTGTACACGGACATTAAAAAAAAAAGTAAAATTAAGTTCGCAAATAAGATAAATCGGGCAACTCCTTCGTGGGGTTGCCATACAAAAATTTCGTTTTCCACGATATATTTGGACACTACCTGAGAACACGTCGACATAGAAAGCCGAAATTTGTACATAGTGTTTTCATACTAACAGCAAATAAAATTTCAAAAATGGGCTAAATCGGGCAACCCCTTCTTAGTGTTGCCATATAATAATTTTGGTTTTTTACATATGTATACTTTGAAAACGATCAGTCCTAGACATTTTTATTGTACTAAAAACTTCTTCAGAATAAGAAATCCTATAAAATTCATTATAATCATTTTTTCTGTCCGAAGAGCCGTTCTAGAAATATATGCGGGAAACCAATGCAAAAAATCAAAATTGCTCAAATGGGTGACCACACCAAATTTCATACGTGCATTCATCTAGGGTATCATAAGAATTAGTCTTAGACCAATTCTAGCTTTTTCACTTGTTATGAATTGCTTTATCTTCAGTTTTTTCAGTTTCATTCAAATTTTTAATAAAATCTACTTGGTCATTCTAGTAGTTTTGAAATGAGGTTAAGAAAAAATTTCCGAATTCACAAATGTTTAGTATTCCTTGTATTACGGAAAATAATTTAGATTGAGAGGAAAACTACTCTATTTAAGACACTTGAACTAAATGCCGAATGCTGTGATTCTCTTTGAAAAAAGCACAATGCTATACACTTCACAACTAAAGAAGTACTGGAAGACAGTAAAGGCGACTGACTTCTATACGTGATGGAACAAGGAATTGGCCAAATCTTTTAAAGCACGTCACATCAAATCAGTAGAAGATATTGGAAGCAATCACTACCTCCTTATGGCTACCATAATACGAAATATTTCCAGAATAAGAAACCTACAGAAAGGCAATTTCTTAATAAGTAGAAAAATATTATTTTATATCATTTGCAGCACAGTACCTACTTGTTAGATCTGAGCTCAAGTAAAAGGGGGTGCCGGTGGTAAAGGATAACTCAACTTTTAAAATTCAAATATAATTTTTTTATTCAATATGTATTGCTTAAACTTAATATCACAACAATTCCTATTATTATAACTCATTTCCTTAAATCTACTAAAAAATTACAGTTCACAATATTCTAAAATAATTCAACGAATTAAAATTCATAATAAAATCGTCAGTGCAGCCACTGTGATTCTGCTCCCTTTATTTATGTAAAAAAAGAACAGAATGAAAAATTGAAAAAATTAAAAAAATTAAAAAATTATGAAAAAATGAAAAATTTGAAAAAATGAAAAAATTGAAGACATAAAAACATTGAAAAAATGAAAAAATGAAAAAGTTTGAAAAAATGAAAAAATGAAAAAATTGTGAAAACATGAAAAAAAACAACAAAAAAACCTGAATAAATGACAAACGCAAAGGTTCATGAAAACTCTGCGAACTGCATGGTTATATATGACAACACAGACCACGGAATTCACCCGGAAATAAATGCAAGAAAAATTATAAAATAAGCTGGAACAAAACATAAAATCAAAATAAATATAAAGAAAGAATATATATTTAAAAAATTGAAAAGGTAATAAGCCAAGCTGAATCACTGAAGGCAATAATACATGAAAGAACAAGGACATTAATGGAAGACATTGCAGCATTACAAAATATATATGTACATATAAAAAATACACGATAGAATTTAGCAGGAGAGATGTAACGAGGGTGACACCAACGCCACAAATAAATGAAAATAGTTAATTCGGCGTTATTAAGGAGCAGTCACGAGCGCACACATATATAAGTGAAGCATATCTTGTATTTACAACAATTTAGCATGATAAGACAACCACCCAAATTACCCATGACAACCTAATTAAAGAATGAATAACGGTCAATAAAAATACACACATATAATGGACCATTTTTGCTTTACTTAGATTTGCAGTTGTTCACAAGTTTAAAATAATTTTATATCCAATAAAGAGCATTCTTATAAATAAATAAATGAAAAAATAATTTATTCAAATAAATTACAGGAATCTACATATAAAATTTAAAAGAAAAATATACGCAAATAAATACTTACCTGAGAACACTTAGCTAATAACACAATAGTACACAAAATAAAAATGAAAACATAACACAGTACACTGCATGAAAAAACTTTATTAGTAACACAATAAAACTTAATAAAAGAAGAACACAATACAACACACTAATCCACAAACACTTAGTCAATAACACAACATAACACACAGAAAATAGAAACAACATACAACACAAAAAATAGCAAAAAATGGTCGGAAAAACTCCGGAAAAGCGTTTTACATGAATTTTCCTCGACTTTTTTCTGCAAGTTTTCACCATTGTCGGAGAGAAAGTAATGATGCCATTTGATAGGGAACTTGATCCTGCATAATTTAGAAAACTTTTTTACCAGACAATTTTCTGGAAAAATCGGGAAACTGCATTTTTCCTGAAACGGATTTTTCACTAATCAAATTTGTACCAAATTTTCAAATGATTTTTCCCGATTTTCCGGGTATTCCATGGAAATTTCCGGTTCAAATTGTGATAGATTCAATTGTCACGCGACAGAAACCTGTGTGCCAAATTTCAGCGTTGTGATGACGAAAAGTGGGTCTACGAGAGTGTCGAAAATAGTAAGAAAGAAATATACAGACAGACAAATCCGTGTACGAGTTAAAGGGACGGGCTGGCCTCAAAAACATTTGTATGTTTCGATTTGATTTTTTTTTTTTTAATATGTTTATGGAAATAAAATTTATTTTCATGCAATCATTGATTTTTTTTATTATGTTCGCTCCCCTAAATGTTACAATCTAGGAGAAATTTTATTATGACATCTATATTTTAGTTATATTTATAAATATTTTAATAATTCCTGTAAATTAAGAATATTCCCCGATATAAAACTTCAATTTACACCCTCAACTATATATAGGAAGACTCCCTGCTTTATATACGAACCGAATTGCACAAAATGTTTTCCTAATCACTTTGAGATATATTCAAAACGTTGACTACAAAATATTTATTCACCACAGCCCCCCGAGGAGGAGAAAGTTCCCGTAACTAGCATCGAACAAAATCCTTATATGGGTATAATCTGATTATGCCCTTAAGAAGACATTCCGAACCAGCTCTTCTTATAAGCCTTGCATAATTTAAACTACCATCCCTCTTCTGTTGATGCTATTTCTAGTAGACGTACTACACCACGACCAGGGAATGAAAGTGCCCTCAAATAATGACTGCAGCTTTTAATTCAATGAAATTCTTACTTAGAATCAATTATTCATTGCTCCTTCTCTGAGTCCTGTTAAAATTTCTAAACGGATTAGGACGACGAAAACATGAAGCTGTATTTATTGAAAGGATTAGATCGGATTTGGTAGAAGTACTTTTACTGCAGGCGGTGAGGATAGGCTGCCAGTTCTGCAGACATGCGGAGAATTGTGGAAATTTCGTTTTCAGCTCATGACAAGACCGGATAGGGTTGAACTCTTTTGTTTGCCGCGGACTGCTAGATAGCAATCGCAGTTAACAAAAGGCATACTCTAAATCATTCAAAATGAATGGTGGTAGTCTCTGGTTGTTCCGTGCGTTAAAACACGTTTTCATGATTAAATATTGAGACCTTAAGGGTATCAGGGATATAGCTATAATAGACTTAAGCAATAAAAATAAAAATAGGTCCTTTGTAATGAATGGCCAAAACACAAGTCCTTTTGGCGTTATTTTTTTATATGAAAGAGATTTTGCTCCCTTATGAAATCGATTCATTGCTCATTTGGAAAAGTTAATGCTGGCAAAAAGTTGATACTTTTGAAGGAGGTTTCATATATGTTTTTAGGAGGAGTTGTAAATGTCCTAAAAAGGGTGTATAAGTACAACATACCTTGTATTTAGGGATTTCTTTTTATTGTTGTAAACATTTTTTGTTTTGTGTGTGTGCTTTTCGACATATCACATTTTTATTTTTAAAGAGAAATTAAGAATAAGAGTGCCGGGGGAAGGCAGAATATGTTTAAGTAATTTTGGGTAGCTTATTTGGATTCAAAAAGCACCAACATATAGATAAGTCATATTGAAGAAGAGGTGGATGAGACTTGTCAGTTTTGCAAATTCTTAATAAAGGCTTATGGTCCATACAGACCGTGTGTAATTCCCTTCCATATACATAAGCAACAATGGAAATTTCACGAAATCTAAACTATTGCAGAAATAACTCTCTTTCACTAGTATTGTGCCTGTAGTTTCGATCTACTTTATTGAATGAACGACTATTGTACGGAATTAGTTAATTCTCACTAACATGATTGGATTAATATATATACGAATCCAGCGCTTCTGCACTAGCGTCCGTTGTAAGTATAAAAGGATTAATAAAAAATCCGGGAATCATAAAAGTGGTGGATCTAACTATTCTAATCAGATATTTCGTCCTCAGCTGCATTCAATTACAAGCTTTCTTTCTGGCCGATACATAGCCAGCTACTTTTAAGAAGATCGACACTTATAAATACAAAGCACTTCAGGGTTCAATTTTTGGTTCGTTATTATTCTGTATTAACATAAATGATCAGCCTAAAGTACTAAAAGAATCTAAGATACATTTCTATTTGAATAAGAAGTAGGTAATATTTTACATATGTATATCGTTATGCAAACAGTGTAGCTAATATCCAATGAGTTCTTTCTGGGAATGGTAAGCTGAGCTTAAAAAGGTTGCTACTGATGTACACAATATTTAACAAGAATCAAGAGGTTACCATAAAACATTTTTCCTAGCTGCGACAGTCAAGATAATTCTATCACCATTATAAGCCTGTGAAAAAAAATTCTTCCATAAAGATACTAAACGCATAATCAGAAAACCCAACGCGTGTAAGCTCCCATCGCCTTGATGCGCAACGATAGAAAACCTCAATCTGATTTGTTTGCTACCTGAAACTTCACAAATATCAATATCAAGTTCTGTACGCTATACAAGTATCAAGTGGGCAAAAAGGTGCCAATTGTTGACAGCTTTCCGTCCAACAAGCTTGCTATTTTTTTCCAGTCACCATCCTAGTTAGAAATCTTGATCTGGGGGGTAATTCTGATTTTTTGTCGTAGCTTAGCGTATTTTTTTGTCATATTCATTTTAGTCTATCTTCTTCCTGCGGCAAGCAGGAGCCAAGCCGTACTGATGAGTATACGGTTCCTACAGATACGAAACGCCTGCTTTTGCATAGAAATTTCTTTTTTAAAGATTTTTAGTTTGTAAAAGAGTTTTCACCACTCAATTCTCAAGCTACAGATTTGGCAGCAAACTCAGACAATTTCATATTGACTAAATCCGCAAAACTCTGTATGAAATTCTGTCCCGCATAGGCCTAATCTTGCTAGGCATTCAGGTAAATATTTAGTACTTCTGCTGGTATATAATTCACACTTAAAAATTAATTTTAAGTGCATAGAATATGAGGCCAGCTTGACTGATGATTTTGGCATATACAGCAGGCAGGGGCCAAGCCGTAATGATAAGCATACGATTCCTACTGGTAAGAAACGCTTACTTTTGTATAGAAATTTCTTTTTCAAAGATTTTCCGTTTGCAAAAACGTTTTTTCCACTTTTCATAAACCACAAAATAAACTAAAATGAATTTGCAATAAATAAACATCAGAATGCCTAAAACTACGACAAATTAGTCAACTGCTTGTGAGATTGTGACAAAAAGTTATAAAACTATGGTAACTGGATATTCTATATTAACTTAATAATTTTGAGTTTGTAATATGAAGTTCCATTTTCAGTTCATTCTACGTAATGCAAGGCTTGCTAAGTTGAAAAAAAACACACAAAAAATTAGTAGAAAGGTTCATTTAATTTGTTCGTATATTTTGACATTAAAGTACGACAAAAGATCTAAATCATCCCCATAGTTTGATTAGCTTAGCTAATTGGGATTAAATTGCATCATTTTGAAATTATAACATCTTGAACAGACTCTATCGAGTACATGGATCATAATGTTTTTTTTTAAATCACCCAGTTATACCGTAGACATATTGTTTCCATAATGACTTAATTTTGAATTGAAACACACAGATGAAGTCCATTAAGGACTCATTTGCAACATTTCATTTCATTTCAAAATGGAGCACACTTTACTCCATTTCGTTAAATTGCAGTAAAACTGACATCTACACTCATTAAAATGAGATGAATTTATCAGAAAGCGGAAAAATTTTCCAATAAAGTTAGATGGTCATGAAATGTTTTGTTTGCAGGTTTCTTCTCCATTCGCTGAAAGATTTGCAACTACAGAACAAACTCGCAAATTTCCCTGATAGTATTTAATTAAATTATTGAACTCTGCCAGATCTTTACTCACTGTGAGGAACTGTTAATGGCATTCGAAATGACATTATTTTCATCCACAGTCTGTCATATCTTCATTTCCTTGAAATAACTGAATTTCAAATTAAGTCTTTATTTAGACAGTGTCTAGGATACTAGGCTAAATCTTAGATTTTCACCAATATTAAAGTTACTTTGAGGAGTTCGAAGACTGATTCCACATTATCCACCTATTAGTTATAAATATATCCAAATCCAAAATTCAGCATTTCTATCTCAATTGGTGCGCGTATTTACATTGCACACATCCTAAAAAATCCTTAAATTCCATCTAGGCTGGGCATAATTGAAAACAAATATTCAAGATATGTATATCCAAACTGATATAAGAATCAAGCATCCTCGCTCTCCCACACTCGCCGATGTGTCCTATTAAATACATCTCAAATTAATGTACACAAAATAATTGTAAAACGAAATTTTGACTAGACCAAATAAACACCATTTTATCTACCTATAACCCGTAGAAAGAAATATTTACCCGAAATCAAAATTAACCACAAAAAAAAAATCATCAAGAAATCATTGTTGTTTGCAGAAAAGTTTCTCCATTACTCTCGGAGCGATGTACTACATAGTTAATTTCTACTGCATAATACGGGTGACAGTTGCGTGATGAGCCTTTTCCCGGATCTAATTACCAGGGAACCGTAAGGCGCCACATATGTTATTTGTTCCAGCCAAAAACTGCTGTATGTATACGCAGGAGAAACTTGAGGCGATGATGGTGAAAAATCGTACTCCATTACAACCGCGTAATTTTCATGATTAGTTAAGCACACCCTTATGAGTACATTCACCCGAGGACAAACAGAGCATAAATTGTTTCACCCGAAACCCTGTTCGGAGTTTGAATCACCCTGCGTTAATTATGTTTACACTATCACGCACATGTCAGTCGAGAACAGTTCTCCAGAGGTTTAGCTTAGCAACAGCCCTTACAATATGGCATATCTCCTTTTTGCTAAGGATTGGGGGTGTGTCGACATTATGACATACATAGAAAACTCCCGCAAAGAGGAAATTTGGAATTTTGGGGGTGCAATGTATGTTCTGTACATACATACAATATACAAATATGCATACAGACATATATTGTAGGATGATACTAAAGAAGAAGAAAATTTAATCCAACGACAAGCGGCGGTGTTTTCATGGATCCTTGATGCTATGCCATTTCGTCTTTCACAATTTTGAGAGCTCATCTTTTCCCGCAAAGTTTAATATCGGAAATTTAAGCATTCTATGCCTTCCCGCCCTTATATGATTTCAACCTGAAATGGAATTGGAAATGTGGCTTTATTAGATACAGCTGGTTTGGTCTATTTTATATCATTATGAGTTGAGTAAAAAATCATAAGCCATCATGTACCATAACATTTCGAATCAAGTTAATACATAAAATGTGGAGCGCGTCTACAAGATTCCCAAAATTCCATGAATTATTAGCCAAAAACGAACAGCTGATAGTAAAAATTAAAAATCTTACAATGATATTTAAAAAGTGTCAAGACATTGATGAAAGATGCTGAAGGAAAGTATAATTAGCCCGGTGATGATAAAGTATTCGTAAAACTCTCTTTGACTGATTAAAGAGGATGTTGAAAAAGATTTTTCGTGGGGAAATTCAAATTCAGTGGAAGGATTTATCAGTAGAATAAAAGGTAGAACCGAATCCTGGAGTTATTTTTAATTTTTTGCACTTTCTTTGTTTTCCATGTAGGCAAATTTAAGTCTTTAATTAAACACCATAACTAATTTAATTTCTATTTTCATGCATCTATTAGTAGTAATAGTAGTAGTATTTATTAGTTTCAAAGAACTTTATCAATAACATTTCATTTACCATACTTCATAGCTCTTTGGACTTAATTTAATTTAATTTAATTGACCGCTAATATAAAAATATAAATATAATTATTTTTAATAAATTCTGCTAGCTTTATCTTAAATAGGTGCATTCTGTGCTCTGCTTTCAATTCATACCAATTATTGAAATACTGTTGTCCCCTATACACCAAAGTATTTTGTGTGCTGCTTTTGTTCCATCATCTTACCCTGAAGGTATTATTCTGCCTTAAATGTACGGCTGTGCTTCAGATACATACGCTACATTTCCACTTAAGTAGGCCGGAAGGAAATTATATTTGATTTTAAAGATGAAAACCATTGCATTATATGCTAATCGCAGCTTCACATTCATCCACTGTAGGGTCTCCAATATATTCTGGATCGGCGTGATTTTAAAATCATGTGCATAGCTTTGTTATGCAACAATTGAAGATGTTCCTTTACTTCGAGCTCCCATATAAGAGTATTGAACAATATTGGAAATGTGGTAAAACCAATGTATTATACAACATAATTACATTCCTTACACTTATAGTCCAGTCAGTAGGGGTTTTTGCCCTACAAAAGGTGGGGTTATTGTGATTTTTATATAGGTTATTTAGTTGCAGGCCCTGATTAAAAATCCAACTTTAGACCCTTGGGGGCTCCTCGTGGTCCGCCATGTTGGATTAAAGGTACCAAAAATTGATTTTTTGATAATAATTCCTCAACGGTTAATCCTTTTACGACAAAAATGTAAAAATATAAATTTGAAGAAGAGTAAACTGCCTACATTTTTGTGAAAACACTTCTTTTGTAAGTCTTTTGCGTAACGAGTTACAGTGGCGAAAAGGTTAACATTGTACCAAAAAAATGTATACATACAGTACCTTTAATACAGGGTGTTTTGTCTATTGTGCTCTATAGGACAGGAGAAGATAGTGGTCACCAAGTCAGGGTGATTAAGAAAATATGCTATTCTTTCTCAAAATACGCTGTATTTTAAAAAGTACGAGTATACGGCACTTACATAGCTCATTATAACGACTGCTCGACCAGCCTCGTGCTCCTCTATCCTCAGGAGTTATGTGGCAACTTGACGACATCAGGCGCGGCGTTTACTACCTGGGGCAGCCGAATTAAATCTATTCGATTTTCGTGAAACTCATCGAAGGTCACTTTGAGAACTAGAAAACGGTATGTGTAAGTAGGCTGTGAAATAGAATAAAGAAAACAAAAATACAAAAAGGAATGATTGTTCAGTCAGAAGTTGAAGTGAAGTGATAAGTTATACAGAATTTTCTTAAATCGACATCATAACGTTAAACATATTTGTTGGCTCTTGATACATGAATAAAGGAGACAAGATTCAGGAACAAAGAACCAGGACTATCAGTTCGTAGCTTAATGACGGAAGACATATGCTCAGATAGTGGTCCCTTCCCTCCTTTCTATCTTTCTTCCAGTTTTATAGCTGACTTGAGAACGAGGAAGGCGTTACCAAAAGCTGACATCCAGACGTCGTTACCTTAATCTAGTTAGGTACAAGAAGTTCAACTTCTCACCAGCAGCGCGCAAGGTCGCCGAACCAGACTCTACTAGCCGAGCAATCTCCAACTGCCTGTCTGTCGAAAGGACACTGGAATAAGTTCGTTCGTTCATCACAAGTTGAACTAGTCAGCACGCATTGGTCGGCTTGACATTGGGTCAGCCGATCTCTTACACTTCTTACAGGTGTTCTCCAGCCCGAAGATATTTGAGTCCAGAGCCCGACGTAATTAGCAGTGACGTCATTGATCGATGCTGTATCGACCTCGACAAGAAAATACCTGTGTGCTAGAGCACACCATGTCCTTGTCTTTGAATTATATATATTATTTTACCATTAAATTTTTAGGAATAGGTTACCGCTCCCTGGGGCTCTAATTGTCCACAGGTGGTAGGCGTTACAAGTACGTTTGAGTTATCACACATTCAGTCTGCTCGTTGAAACCTACTAGCAACACTCGCTACCGAACTACATCTCGACTCTCATTATTAGTCGTGGATGTTACAACTGCGTTATGTGCCTGTGCTACCCTAACACAAGAATCATAATCTCCAACCCACAAGTGCTGTGGCCACAAGACTCCACCATGAGTTCAGTACCTAAGGGTACAAAGCAACTGGCTACGTGAAACAAATAGTTGGTACTTAGGACATTATACCTGATTATCCACTAAAGTTATTGTCTAAACTAAGAATTTCGGATTTTCTTACCTTTTTATTGACTTTGAACTCTTTTTTTTACAAACAGGTGCTTAAATTTTTTTTTTTTTTTTAATATAAACTATCCACTCTCCTCTTTAATTTGACCTATTATATCTATGTGCTCACTGTAGCCGTTAAACAGTAATTAGCTCATAACCTATTCAGGTCATACCGAATTGGACGATATTTTTTTCTTCAGTCACTAAGGGAATAAATTAGTTTTAGTTTAGACCATCATAACTCCTAAGGAGAGAGAAGTACTGGGCTGGTCGAATAGTCGTTGGAAAGGCGCCATGAAGTTCTGCATACAATGAGTTCTGTAAGTGACCATACACCTTATACTATTTAAGATACAGGGTATTTTGTGAAAGACTAGCATATTTTCTTAATCACCCTGTAACTCCGAAACGGTTGAGATGCCGCCCGCTCCTTGCCCTACAATTTTTTGTTTGACTAGGTGACTACTGTCCGTACTGTTCTAAGGCCACCATGGACGAAACACCCTGTATAAAGGGTACTATTCGTATACATTTTTTTCGCCACTGTAACTTGTTACACATCAGACTTACAAAAAAAGTGTTTTAACGAAAAATGTGGGGAATTAAGTCTTCTTCAAATTTGTATTGTTACATTTTTGTCGTAGGATCAACCGTTGAGGAATTATTATGAAAAAATCAATTCGTAGTACCTTTAATCCAAGATGGCGGACCACGCGGAGCCCCCAAGTGTCTAAACTTGGATTTTTAATCAGGTCCCGGAACTGAATAACATTATAAAATATCACAACTACCCCACCTTTTGTAGGGAAAAATCCCCAATATTGTTCAATACTCTTATATGCGAGCTCGAACGAAATAAAGGAACGTCTTCAATTGTTGCAAAACACAGTTTTGTCGTTGGATCAACCGTTGCGGAATTATTTTGAAAAAACCAATTTTTGGTACCTTTAATCCAACAACTTGGATTTTACATCGGGGCCCACAACTGAATAACATATATAAAAAACACAACTACCCCACCTTTTGTAGGGCAACGGCCTTATTTAGTCCCTATTGACTGGACTATTAACATATTTCGTATTCTTCTTAAAAACCCGATCTTTTTGCGATTTTGCCACATATGTATATAGCCTGCATGCTCTGTAAATTTTAGTCTATTATTTAATATAATACCGAGATATTTAAGATTATCTACACATTCAACATTATTTCCATCTATACATACTGATATGTTATCAACACAATTAAACTACATACATTTAGACGTTGCAAGATTTAATTTTAATTTATTCATCTTTAACCAGTTGTTAACGCTTTCTAAGTCTGCATTTAAATTAGTGCACATAGTGGAAATTTTCTTACCATTTATAAATATTAAAGTGTCATCCGCGAATAACGACAATTTACTATGACTAATCACATCCTTAACATCATTAATATTTAACAGAAATAGAATAACACCCAGTACTGAACCTTGTGGTACACCAAGATTAACTTCGATTGACTCTGAGAATATGTTATTCACCTTAGTTCTCTGCGATTATTCTGATAGATAGGATTCAAACCACTTATATTCTACTCCCTCTATTCCATACATTGGAAGCTTCTGTAACAAGATTTTTGTTTGTCTAAGGTCTCAAAAGTCCGTTTAAAATCTAGAAATAAAGCTATAACAGTTACCGGCATCCAATTCCTTCTTCTAACTTAAATGCTAATGAATGTTGCAACAACGACAATGCATACCCCGACTAACAGACTCGTCCGATTAAAAATACTGATAACAGACTTCAAGAGAAACAGTTACCATTCCCTACATATGTATGTTGCTATATAATTGTTATTCTCTTAGCTACTACAAAAATATGGGATACAACAAAGTAGTAATGTATTTTGAAAGTCTGAATTTCTTAGAAATCTTTCAGAATCAAAGATGATACCTAACTCCTTAGAGTTCTTAGATCTACCTCATTTACTCAATTTAATATGTTATTAATTTTCACGGTTTTGGTATAAATTTTCTTTAACACAATGTAACACTCTTACCATGTTCAGGATGCCTTTCTTTTGAGGATCACATTGACTACATAATGCTTATATGACAGACATGAGGGATATCTAGATATTCGAAATACCCTATTTATACTACCACTGTACTCAAAAAACCAGTGGGTATAGACTAGATATCTAGATATCAATAACCTCAAAAATTAGCCTGATCATCTACACTTCTTACGATACGCAGCGCCATCTAGTTCTTAATAATAACAGGGTTATGTGTCAAATTAAGCAAAAATATGTCTGTGCTTTCCCAAGAAAGTGAAAAATAAGAAGAAGAACCAAACATTTTTCCTACCATAAAAAGAAAATTCAGCTAATAAATTATTCCATTACAATTCTGTTGTTTTTAAACAAATCTTCGGCCACCTTTTTATTCGTTTCACACAAAATTGTGTATATTGAGATTCCACATCCGCCGATACATTTTGCACTTCAACCATGATCTTATTGCAAAATAATGCATTTTTTTCTTATTTTGCTCCAAACCTTGATTTGTCGTATATTTACAATTAATTGTTTCCATTTAGCCTCCATTTAAGCTAATATATTAATCACTTCCATTTCCAAATTGCTTATGCTTAAAAATCTGTCTACTGAATTGAAATGACAAAGTACGGTTTGTCACATCAATGCCTCTTTCTATGTCTGTCAGGGGTACATTAATATCTAGATTTCGATACCTCATATCTGTCATAAGCATAAGCTGTGTTCTTTTGGTTACGTGCAGTGCCCTGCAGAAGACAGGAGATTGCGAATTGAATTGATTTGTAGGGTGCATAGAAGTAGAAAATATTTTAAAAGTATAAATAAAATAATCAAAGTGCCTTGAATTTAATTCTTACAAAACGCTAAACCTGTCGAACTTTATCCCGAAATTTATCAAGCTCCGTAGGTGTGTAGGTGTAAGGTGTATCAACCCCGACTCGCTCACTGAAAAGCCATAACTTCCTTCACCTTTCTTACCGTCAAACCGACTAAGGCGCGAATGAGCCCTTAACCGCAATGTCTCACTTCTTTTATCAACATTTCAACAAATTTTAATTTTTGTAGATTGCAACTGGCAAATTAGCTCAAATTTTATTTTAGTTGAGTTTATCTGCTTCTTTGCTTTCTTTTTTTTTTCTTTTTTTTTATATTTTTGGATTGTATATTTTTTCTTAATTTGATTTTTGTAGCAATCAACTTTGATGAATCTTAAATAAATAAAGAGGGTTAAAGTGCGAACCGTCCAAACTTTCCAGTAATGCTCTCAATCAGGTCTTTACTCCTATTGTATCGGGAGTTACAAGACGATCAAGTAAAAAACTTAGAAAATTCATTCATTTTTTTTATTCGAGCAATTATAATCCTCTCAGATACATTCAACCAAGCCAGATTAGTATCATACCAATGCACACCATGTGGCTGTGTTCTTATAGGCTAGCAGAGAAGATATACTCTCTCAACCAGCACAGATATTCTCTCCCGTAACATGCCAACTGATTACGTTATGTTCTATTACTGTAATGCAGTTTATCTATCATAAGTAGAGAGTAGAGTTCTCATGTTCCAATGCTAAAATATTTCCCTGGTGGTGTAAAAAAAGGGTCGTCATCCTTAAGTGGAATTCTAGGGTTGTATTTTCCGATTCATGAATCTAGGAGTTTTATGACCCTCTGGTAATTGGCCATCACGAAGGTGTACGCAAGTACGTTATGAGCAACAGTAACAACTGCGAGAGCCGGTGCTGGTATTTAGTTTCTTGAATCTTACATTGGGTTGAAATACGCACTTGGAAGACTCATCACTCTCATCCAAGCTGAAATCTTCGCCATCAAAGCCTTGATGGCTCTGAGTGGCCCTCGGATAACATCTAAGCTTCTGTTGGACTGCAAGACGTTTGTGGACAAGTTGTGTATCCACAACATGGTGTTTTTTCAGTTGATTCCTGGCCGCATGGGGAATGAAGGGGCAGACATAACTTTATCTGCTTTTGGGTCTCCCTACATTGGACAGAAACCCGCTGTAGGCGTTCCCGCCTCGGTGATCAGGTCTCTCATCTAAGCGGATGTTTGCATAAAACATAAGCAGCGATGTGCGAAGCTGAGCACCTGCAGATGTACGAAACTTATTCTTGATGGACTTTCTCTTACAAAACAATGGAGAACTGTGATTGACATCATTATCTAACGCCATGACGCTCATCTAACAAGGATAAGAGTTGTTGACAGCCCTCAGATTGTGTTGTGCGTGTAAGGAAAGACTGAGGTAACTGAACACTTTCTGTGTGCTATCTGTGGATGAGATGAAAAACATATGCAACCTAGACTTGGCACTTCATTAAGAGGGCAGGGAGGTTTCAGTGAGATGGTTTTTAGTAGATTAGCACAATGGGCCGCCTTAGCCTCCGTGCTTTGAATCTCTCGTCCCCCTGCCTCTAAAGGTAAAAAAAAAAA
The DNA here is from genome assembly GCA_963930735.1 of Dioctria linearis. Classification (NCBI taxonomy): domain Eukaryota; kingdom Metazoa; phylum Arthropoda; class Insecta; order Diptera; family Asilidae; genus Dioctria; species Dioctria linearis. The sequence continues at coordinate 19,766,940 of OZ005740.1, forward strand.
CTGCGGCACTGAACTTCAGATTGAAGACATATCAGCTCTGTGTTATTTCTATCCCTATCTTCCACTCCTGACTCTCCAGCTTAACATACATCAGGACTATAAGTTTTCTTCATTTTACATTGTAAAGCCACATGGCATTCATACAAATTTTACAACGAGCGTAGGCTGTGCAGCAGTATAGTTTTTAACGTTGATTTACTTACTAAAATTATTGCTCCGAACTTCGGAGTACCGTTGCCTTTTGCAAAAGAAGAAGAAGAAGAGAGCAAAATCTTGAGGTCATTGGTTTATTTGACTTTTATTATTTCAAAATATATAGACGTTTCTCAATCATCCAACTAACCTAAAATTGATGTTGATTATTACAACTCTCTCGGAATAAAGGTTGTCAGTTATTTGCTAATTTACGTTGATTTTCAAGGCGGCTGCGATACTATTTATTCTATTTTTTATACGATTGCACATTTTGATAATAGTGGAAATCTAACGGAGTCTTCCATTCTGTAGAAACATTTTCACTGAGATACCTATTTTGGTTGTATGTACTTTTAGGTTTCCTTCAAAATACAAATATGTATAGTAGTGATCACGAATTCAACTCCAGCGAAGTGAACCATTTTAATTAGACTAAAGTCTCCCAAGCAAGTCATATTTCTAAGGTTTTGTCATTTTCCGTTTCTCGTCTTTTATGGAAAAAATTTCCTGTACTAAAGCCACATAGCATAATCTACTTACAAACAGAAGAAATCAACTGTTTTCATTTCTATTGCCCCACGACACGACCTTTGTTTTATAAGTTAAAATCGATCTATATGTATGACTCACAAAAGTCCTGTCCAACGCCCTACGGAAGTAAAATAATAATAAATTCCGAGCTAATTTCTATCATATCCGGGGATTTTATCATGCACTTTTGAAATTATATGGCTTATGACTAGTGGATTTATTGAATTTTACTAACGACACCCCTCTTTTAAGGCAAAACATTAAATGCCTTCTACTCTTAGCAGGACAGCACGATTTTATCGTGTATAACAGTCTCACAAATATTGCGGGATATATAATCACCTAGGAACCCCTAGGAATATTACTAAATATTGGGGGAGACTACATACATTCACTATGTATAACTACAAACAGAGGACACATACAGTGAAGAGTAATGTGAACATCATGGCATCTTTCTCATAATCCGAATAATAGTTGTAGGAAAGTCATAAATAACGCAAATATAATTAATGAAATTGGTCGTCTGTTGGGCTTTATGAAGAATCAACTATACGCAGGGATGTACAAGCAATTTTGAGCCTGGGTAATGATTTTTGTATTTTTGTTTTAAGGATGATATAGAAAAGGTCCATCTGTTTTGTTTTTAAATCTTTACATAAAGGAAATTTTTACAGTTTTATGGATATAATGAAAAATACTAGAAGAATGGTTTACAACAAATAAATATTTTACATTTTTTTATCTCTAGTCAGTCTAGCACTGATTTATGTATATCTAAAACAAAGTTCTGGCTCCAAATCAAAAACTTCACTGTGTATTTGAATTATCATCAATACCCAACAATGAGTATTTTTTTTAAATTTGAAAATCGTCAAGGCCAATCTACTCTCATTTGTGGGAAATTTAAGGTCATGGTGGTAATAGCCTACAGCAAAGCAGTTTGCTACAATCAATAACATCTTCATAGGCAAATTTTTGCCACCCACCTACTAAAAATACTCGAATGTAGCTATGAATTGTGATCTTGGTTCTTTGATTTATGAAGCTCACCAGATAGCTATAGGCTTCATCTTTTTTGTGTTACAAAAAATACTCTGGGACGTTTTACTCATGCTGTGCCATTTTCTGTTTTACAGCATCATTAAGGATATCTAGTGGTTTTCATTCCTTGAAAATTTTTAGTTTTTGTATAACATTAAGTGGGATGCTTATATGAGAAATTGAGATGATAGTCAGATAAGGATTATTTGAATTTGTCCTGAAATATAATGATATTAATGGTGTAAAATGTAGTAAAATTTATTACATAGGCTCGAATTAAGTTAATGAGCTTAGAATTGTTTAGTCAAGAAGAAATATTTCCATTCAACTCAACTCAAACTACGGTGAATGTTCCAGTATTATTACAATTGAAATAAGTAGAAATCAATTTGTATTTGGTACAACGAACTTGTAAACTTTCGCTATGATAATAGACTGATATCACTTTTCAAGTTGATTGTGTCTTCTGAAATTTTTGAAACTCTTCTTACTCGCTTGATCGTCAATTTCTGACATGAAAACGTTTCCCATTACTAATTATACCTCATAAGAACTCTTCCGAAACAATATAAAAAAATGGGGAATTTTTACATTGGTCTAAAATAGCACTGTTGCTAGAAAAATTGTCATCTGATATAATTAATACATGTATCCTATAACCTCAATATACAGATGCCTTACCACATTAGGTATTCACAAAAGATTATTCAACATTAATTTTTCACCATACTTTCCGATACAAAAAGTATTCATAATTGAACTAACTCGTCAGGAAAACAAGAGTGTAACGAAGTCACATTCCATCAATACCTACAGTACAAAATATTCAAGGTAACTACATACCCTAATAAGCGGTTCTCCACAATATAAAATGAGAACGTATGTATATCACTCAGATGATTATGAATTTCTGTTTGCACACAACAACATAGTGCGCCATGCATATAAAAAGAGGGACATCATTATAGTGAAGCCAGTTATAGAGGAGTGGGCGTACAGAAGGTCACATGTTCGGAGTCGGCTGCTTGTAGTTTTTTGACGTGTCCGCTATACTGAACGTTCTCTATTTTTAATCACTACTCTTCCCAAAAATCACCAAAAGTAGCACAAACTATTAAAATCATAGTAGATTAATTTCGAAAGTCCATTGATTCATACGGGTTTATCTATTTCCTGTAAATTTTTAGGAATGGGACATGTGACCTTCTGTTCGCCCACTCCTCTCTTCATATTGAGCCATCGAGCTAGCACCAGCAAGACCAGTCAACCTACCGCCAGTAAGCGAACACCAAGTCATATACTGCCACAAAGCAAGGCCAGTCGACTACCACCACCAGACTAGACCAGTAGACGAGTCCAGCCCGCCAGTCCAATACCGTCAACCAAGCAAAGACGACGTCTTCTGTCAACCGACCTGCTGTACAACAATTTTTTTGTTTTGTGTAGGTGAGTACTACCACCACCTGCTCTATAGACCTCCTAGGCGGAAACACCCTGTATATGAAGCACATTGGCACCCCCCCCCCCCCCAAAGAAACTTCTTATACAGGACTGTACAGGAGATCTGACGGATACTACTTTCCAAACACCTTTTTGTACAACAGTGCAAACATCACTCCAATCGCGGACTACCTTCTAACTCTCGCGGTCAAACAACCCTTCAGCTTGAAAACTTCCACTATTTATCACCTCTTCACCTTATTCACTCGGAAACCATCCTGGCGCTGCTCGATAATCGTGGGACTTATCATGGCTGGACCACTCAGGTCCTTCGGAATATTTCTCACCCTACAGAAGGAAATACCAGTCATCACCCCACAACAAGTTACGTGTAATATCTAACATTCCACAACTTCCCAATCTCATCCAACATCCCCATTAGATAAAATCCGCACACTCCTTAATTGTAAGACGACAGACAAAATAATACAGCTTTCCGTCGCGCGACAAGCTGTGATAATCATCGTCATCGCGAAATCAAGAGTTTTGTGTTATTTGGACAATTACAGTGTAAAATGTATTAAAGGCATAAGTGAAACCTAGGCCCAAATAAAAGCCTGTACGTAAATCTTTTCAAATATCCGGGGATATCGGTTCAGTTTAAAATTTCGTCACAATTCGTTTTGTTTCGTCAATCGCGTGTGAAGGCCTCTGATTGATTTATTGATTGTGTAGCAGTCAGTTGCCTCCCGCAGCTTGACAGAACAGATTTTCTTTACAGGGCTATACCTACGGTATCCGTACGTTATTGGTAGTAATAGCATTCGCACATATTTCCTTTCCAGCTTCTTCTTCCGTGTCGGCCATCCGTACATTGTTTACCTATAAATGATAAGCCTGTAAATTTTTGACAGGTCGCAAAAATAAAGTACGTGGTACACACTTAGAAAGTTCATCATAAAAATTGTGAATCGTCTTGAAGCATCGTGACTCATTTAGGAATTGTGAATCTTATCAATACATTTGACCGTCTCAATCAAATTGATAAATATTAAGTATCAGTCAGCAAGATCTACTACAGAAAGTATTGCACCTGTAGCGAGAAGTGTAGCGGAGGTTTGTCAATTCCTAGACACTCCCAGAACTTGGACATATTTTCAACAAGCCTGAAAATTTCAGATATCCCAAGAACTTAGGCCTACAGATTACGGACAACTTGTCCGAACGTTGGTTATTTGGTTATTAGAAATTCAGGAAGGTGATACCAATTTTTTTAAGAAAATCATCCTTAGACTTATTTTCACTTGCAAGGAAATGTTAATAAACAGAACACGTTTGGTGCTCTGAAAATCCAAGGAAGATTACTGAACAGTCTCTTTATCTACAAATAATGACAATTGGGTGAAATTTTTTAACAGAGGGACATTATAAACTGAACTATCGCATGATGCCGAAGAACTTGTTTTGAGATGAGCTGTGTTCTTTTGTGTACCTTGTTCTAGAACTCCCATACATTGGAGAGAACAATTTGTTCTGTCGATTCAAGCGAAATATTTGTGCTGTTCGCTTCATTTAAATCTTCTATGAAAATGTAGGGGCGCTTTTCTCCAATTTTTTAGTTGAAGACGTTGGTTAAGCTCAACTGACAGCTGAAATTATCATAAAAAATTGTGAGATAAATGCTTGACATTTGTCACTTGAAAGATCGAAGAGATGGTATTTATTTTATTTCGTGGTCGTATTTTTATAAAAAAAAAAAATTATGTCAATCTGATGAAACTAATGTTGCGGAGAAACTCGTTTTGATCAGCTGAAATGTTTAAAAAAGAATCATGGAAATTTGATGGGACTATAAACAAAAATTTCTGAACGCTCAATAGTCGGCCACACAGATGTAACTTTTGCTGATTCATCCTGTTTTGAAGGGACATAAAAATCTTTTTCTCTTGAACCATTCTTTTGTGTATCTTTTGTTCTGTTCTGTTTTGCGGACACAAAAGAGCACAGCTATGATGTTGATGCTATGGACATAGATGACGTTTATTTTTAGCAGGATTACGTGACATGCCACACAAGTTAAGAAAACTATAGCTTTATTGCAGGAGAAGTTTCCCGATCGTTTTATAATTCCAAGTATAGAGACGTCAATTGGCCGTCTTTCGGATTAAGGACTAGATCTATACACCAATACAATACAAATATTTACATATATAGCTGTAATTGTGTCAAAATGTAATGGAGACTTCTTTTGAAATTATTAAAAAATTTAAAAAAAAAGAACCAGGCGCAATTATTTTCCATATTTAACCTCTAAGTCTGTACTTCATATTAAAATTAAAATGTTACCACTTTTCTTTTAAAAAAAAAAGTTGTTTTTTTTACGATGACATCTCTTAGTGCACTAAGAAATTCCATGCAAAATTCCAAAGAAAACTCAACCTGTGTCTTTGTGCTCGTTCTATAGGATTTTATAGAATAGAGTTTTGATTGTCCAAGGTTTTGGATTATTCTAATATTTTCCTTCGTCGAATATTTATTTATCTTTTATTAAAAAAAGGTAATTTTACTACTACGCTTTTACATATAAAGTATAGGACTGAGTACAGATACAAACTTAAAAAAAGCTTTCTGGCCAATTAATTTTTCTCCTATGAAATGTTGTTACTCAAAAATGTGTCAATCTTTGAAAAATAATTGATGGCTACAAACTGTCGAGTGCATATCTTCCTTACACTTTCCGTTGGTATTGACTAAACACTACAAATTTCCAGAGGGCTCAATTTTTGGACCATTATTTTTTCTTAACATCTTTCTTATTGATATCTCGAAATTTATAGATAATGAAAACAAATCGAATGAACATTGACAATACTATCGGACTCTTGACTTCGTCTAACTAAAAGATGATCTTAACAGAATTGAAAACTGTTTAATTACGGCTAAAAGCTCTAACACACTATATATGTTCTGTATTTGCTAATGCACTATAATCATCATTAATTCACATAATTTCATAAAACATTTCATATTACACGCAGTCATAAACCACAAAACCTTCGAAAACACCTTTGGACTTAACTAGCGTGACAATAATGAAATGGGTGGCATTAGGTAATATTGCCTTTCGTGTCGACAGATATGGAATTATGAACAAATTATGAAAATGCCCTATTCGCACTTAATCCCTTTTTTGGTATATGCACGCCTACAAGAATTATTACAAAAAGCAAATTTTATTACAAACAATAAGCGCGCGTGTGATAATTTTCATGTTTCAAAGATAACCTCTGATTTATCGTGTCAGATTCGCATTTTGTTGAATCTTGTGTTGACATCGGAACGCTTTGTGTTTTAGATAAGGAAAAGAAATCGCTTGGTTTTATCAGGATGTTGTGAAAAAGGGTTGTGGATTGGTGTTTAAAAACGCTAAGGGCAATACCTAAATATGCAATGGGAATACAAAAATTAAATGAATTATTTTCGTTGAAAGAGTTTTAATTTATGAAAGAAGATAATTTACGATTTTTTTTTAAATATCGTACATTTTAATTAATTATCCCTTATACTGCGTACAGGTATAATAAAGCTCAACTAAGAAAAATTTATGACTAGAATACAACTATAGAAACTCTCAGAGGAAAGTTACTGTAATTTGAACTAAATCTATTTTTTTAACAACTACATTATTTATTATTTGGAAAGGGGAAATAAAATGTGTCTTTTGGAGGCAGCAGGAGCAAAGTTTTAAAAACTTGTGTTGTGTGAAACAAAATTCCCGCATCAAACTGAATTTAAATTAATATAGTTACGTCAGTCAGTGACTGTGATATAGCTGGACGCAAAAGGATGCTGACAATGCTCTAAAAAAATGAAAAGAATATATTGTTTTGCTCGAACGGATACGTCGATAATATCCTTGCGCGGAATGCTATGTAGGAGCAAATATACGATTTCTGGGGAGTTTAAATGATAGAATTTAGATACATAGATAATATTTATTAGCTAAAATTTCCATACAAAAAACATTTTTTTTTTACCTTTTTTTTTAGTTTTTTGCTTAAAAATTTTCCTTAACATATTTAATTACTTTTCTCTTAAAATCATTTACATTTATGTCATTTTAAATATGATTTGGCATTTCATTAAAAAGCAATAAACCTTTGTAGAACACAGAATTTTTTGTTTTCATTAATCTATAGTTGTTAACTCTAAAGTTATCTGCACTTCTTAAACTATATGGTTGACAATCCGCTACATACATTAAATTATCTCTAAGGTAATTTGGTAAGTAACCCTTTTTAATTTTATGTATAAAGAATAACACAATTTGTTCGACACTCATCCATTTTAATGTCTCCAAAATTCTTGTCACTGATGTATATCTACTGCATCGTAGTATAATTCTCATACCCTTATTCTGCCGTTTCTGCAGACAAAAAAATGCCTCGCTAGTTATTGTAAACAGAATAGTTGCGCAGTATTCAAAATGAGGTTTTCCTATAGTGTTATAAATATGAATTGCTGACTGCAGTGTAATACTCTTACGTATTCTTTTTAAAAAATTTACCTTTTTTCAAAATGTTTGTACAAACATAGTTCACATGACTTTTGAAATTTAAATTCTTATCTATTACAACACCCAAATATTTTATTTCTTCTAATTTTTCAATAATTTCTCCATTTATGCTTAGATTTCCAACATTCACATCATTCATAACTAACATTTTAGTTTTTTCCACATTCAACTTTAATTTGTTCATATACTTCCCCATTCGTTTACTTTGCTCAGATCATCATTCGACTTATTAACACATGAATCATAATTATCACCAGTTATGTACAAAAGAGTATCATCTGCAAACAAGCATACCTTTGAGTTTTCTACCACATTGCCAATGTCATTAATATAAAGCAGAAACAACAAAACTCCTAGTACTGATCCTTGTGGCACTCCAATGTTGACTTCAATTTTTTGAGATGTGAAGTCATTCACTTTTGTATGGTGTGTCCTTCCCCTTAGATAGCTCTTCAACCAGTCGTGTTCCTTTCCTCTAAACCCTCTAACCCATATTTCCATAGTTTTTTTAATAATATATCATGTTCCACGGTCTCAAAATCTCTTCTCAGGTCTAAGAATACCGCAACAACGATGTTGCCTTTATCGATATCTTCTTTCCACTTCTGGATAGTAAAGTTTAATGCCGTATCACAAGAATGTATTTTCCTAAATCCTGATTGATATTCATTTGTAATGTAATTCTTTCAATATAATCTTCCATTTGTATTTTGGCTGCTTTTTCTAAAATCTTTTCATTATGTCCATCATATTTATAGGTCTAAAATTTTCACATCTATTTGTATTTTTAACTTTCTTAATATGTAATTAATTTTTGAATCCGATATACGGTTTTGGAGATAACTGTAAAAGAAGTGTATCAGTCGATTTTAAGGTGAAAAAATGGCCGTTTTTGGTACAAAAAATGCCATATTTTAAACTCATCATTGCGAAGAACTAGTAAGTTATGGAAATTTACTTCCCATGACAAAAATGTTCACAACGGAGTACTAATGGATGTAAAACAAAGAACGGAAGAAATATATGCAAAATATAAGAACTGGGTGTATATGACCCTAGTGTAAAAAAATCGTTTTTCGGTGGTCAAAATTCAGCTATCAAGTTAAAATGATCAAATACAAACTACACCACCCGATTACCCTCTACTCCCTCTTTAATTTGGTACCAAACATGACGTAGTTTGGACAAACCCCTATGAGGGGTGGTACGACCCCCAACCTCCAAAACACCCTGCCCCCAAAATTGTTCACCTATATTTTTGTACTTTAAACCCTTAATCTATCAAAAAAAATTCCAATACTCTACAGCACTCCCACATAGAGTTAGGCGCCCGTGAATATTGCGATAGCAAAATTTACCGCCGAGGCCGCTCAAATCTGCAAATTACCGTTAATCGAAATAAAATATAGCCTATAATACCCATGCATACCTAATTACCAAAGTGAATTCTTTTTTTTTATTGGGCTTACAGATCCTGAGCTTACCCTGCGAATTATTACAGCTCCTGACATTGTCTTAATTTTTTTTTTAAATTTCCGTTAATCAGCCCCCATTTCTACCCCGCACTCTTCCCGCCACATTTCCTAAGCCTATCTTGTTTGCCCTGAGCTCCCATTTTTTTTTGATACCACATACATTCTCCTTCTTCTCTCCATTCTCTCGTTATCCTGGAAAAACTCGAGAAAGCCTACCATCGTACATCCCTCAAAAACTACCCCAACAAAAAAGAAATTTCTATTTATTTCGACAGTAGAAGGTAATAGACGGATGTACCTCAAATATGAAAAAAAATCTAACCCTCTACTACAAAAAGTGATACCCTTAATCGTCCCAGGCGATTCGCACTTTTTCACATTTCTTTCGTTTTCCCTAATTCTCCAACCATGTTAGTGAATTGGGAATGGAGAATTAGGGAATTAAGAATTCTAAGAAAACGAAATTCTCATCTCCCAAATTCCCAAATTCTCCGTGCTACAGAAGCCGGCCCCAGTAGGGGAGAAGAGAAAACGATTCATCTTTTGCCTCAATTTCTTCCTAAGTAAAATTGTTGGTCTTTCGAGTACTGTTTTCATAAAGAAACCCTGTTTAAGTTTTAATATTACGGGTGAAAGGGTCAACCGCTCTTATACAAATTTTATGCAAGCATGTTTTCACTAAAATTACGTTTTTGGATCAAATAAAACTATTTTCGAATTAAACGAAACTATTTTTAAATCAAATGAAACCTTTATCGCTTGGAGTGAAACCTTCTTCGCATGGATTGAAACTTTTTCGAATAAAATGAACCTTTTTTAAAATGAAATGAAACCTCAGGGAATAAAAGTGCAATTAACTTAATTAGGTAGGTATATATTTCCTTTTTTCTGCCAGAGTAATTAATTTTACACTTTTACGTGTAATAATATTTGTAGTGCAGTGTGGGTTTAGCACAGTATTTCTCATTTCATTACCTGCAAAATGTTGAAAGAAGAAGAGTTTTTCAATAAATTCCAAGAATAATGGCCCAAAAAGAACCGGTAAGCCAATTTTTGAAAATCCAATGGGGCCGGTTTGGGGTATTTTGCTCGGGCCGATTGGAAGACTCAGTCCGGCCCTGCCAATATTGATCTGCATTGGAACTGAGTCTCGTAAATGTTTAACGATGTGCACGTCTTTAAATAATTTGTTTTTTTTTACATTTTCTTTTCTAAATTCAATTTTATTGTTTTGTAAACCCATAATCTTAAATTCTTAGATTCGAAAATCTGTTAAAAAACAGGAAACGATATTATTGCACAGAAAAAAAATATCTACCATAGAAAATTTAAATATTGCCTAATATAATAAATTTCTAGCAGCAGCCTACTCTGTAGTAAAGAATTTGTAAGAAATAAATCTCAGAGTTTCTGAAACACATATTTATGTTGTACTGCTATGCGTTATTCTACCCACCCCAAAATTTTCAAATTTTTCTAAATGTAATAATGTAGTTCGCAAAGAGAAAGTAAAATTCCAAGATAAATGGATTCGAAAGAAAGAGGTTTTCAAATTCAAATTTATTTATTTAGGTTAAGATACGAAATGATTGTAATCTTTATAGGTAAGCATCATTTAAATTAGGCAAATAGAGTTACCACAAGAGCAAAATGAAAACCTAAACTTCAAATTTATACAATTAAGATAAATTAATTCACTTAAGCGAGTAATATTTACAAAAATTATGTATCCACAACAGAAAGCTAGCCACAATTGAAGCGATTAAAAATGTAATTAAACTAAACTATAAAAAAACAATATCATACACATGAAAAAAAACCGAAGAATAAATAATGCTAATCTGTGGAAATATGTGTCAGTAGCAGAGAAATTCATTTAAGAGAATCTATATTACATAAATTTCCTGAATGTTCCAATAGTACTGACCCTCTGAATATCTTCAGGCAACAGATTCCAAAGACAAGTTAGTTGAACAATGTCAGAACGCCTCATAAAAAGCAGTACGAAATCGCGGTATCAAGAGATTATATCCACTGGTTGAGGGAAGAGTGGTGGCACATACCTTACTCTGGTAATAATATTATAAGCCAACGAAAACAATCTATTGAAGAATAATATGATCAGTGAACAATCGAGTATAGACACATTTGCACTAGGCAGGCAGATTTTGAAAAAAAATCGTAAAAAAATACTACGGATTTTGAAAAAAAATCACAAATAAAAATGCTACGGATTTTGAAAAAAAATTGAGAAAAAAAATCGTGTGAAAAAATACTACAGCTATAAAAATAGCACGCAGGCACCCGATAGAATTCATTCAAATTCTTTGGATCGCATTGTCACACACTAATAATTGTATAAAATTCAAAAATTCTGAGGAGAAATTTTCAAGTAAATTCTTAATGTTCATTTCCATTAAAATTTTTCTTTTAGTTGAAATTCAAATTGAAAGGACCTAGAAAAACACATACCCATAGCAAGTATTCTAAATAATTCTTAGGCCGTTTATGCGCTATCATGAAACAAAATGCATGAATAGATATTGTACAGAGTGTTATCGTTACGCATGGGACCGCTGGCCCTGAGCACATGGCTCCACGATCCATGGGTCCCCTAGCCCCTACGATAATAGACCAACTGATGACTAATTTTTCAACCAGTGAAACAACCTATTACAAGTTAGATTAGCTGTTAGATTTTTGGCTACTAAAAGTAGGCAATGGGATTTATTCGAAAATTTATACATGGCAACAAATTTTTATACAATAGGCCTGTTCGCGTACTTCTCGTGCAAAAAATTTATGGGTAAAAATTACTGTGCGGTGGGGGAAGAATATAAAATGCGTGAAAAAGTAAGGGAACGCTTTTCATGCAACTTCGTGAAATACAAAAAGAAGAACTTTTTGAGCATTGAATACTTAAACTATCTTCATTCGACATTTTGATTGAGCTTAAAAACTTTTCAGAAAATTAATAAAATTAACTTTTCCTATGACAACTATCAATTTTCCTTGCAAGAATTGTGCAGTAACTGAAAACTTCGGGTAAATTCATCCGAGAGGGGAAGCTGTGACGTATGCGAAACTCGTGTAATTTTATGTGCACGAGAAAGTACGGGAACGGAAATTGGGTAAGTTCTTGCCAATTCATTGCAATGTATTGTCCCAAAACTGAGTACGCGAACAGACCTAATGTTACATATGTACAAAAATAACATTGTCATTGTATATAAACAGTGTCCGCAGCCCCAGTATTTTTTAAATTTTCCGTCGATGTCCTAAAGTGCCCTGGGCCCTTACGTGACGGCCATGAGATTTATAAATGTGGTACATAAGAAAATGAAAAGGTTAGATAGATTCTAGCTCCTTATGGATCATTTATTTGGAAAGGAAAACGAAGTGTGACGAAAGTTAGAAGGTAAAAATATTTAACTTTCGAAACTTTCGATTTATGTATATAAAAGAAAAGTTTTTAAATGAAAGTGTAGGAAATATAAAATAATGAAGCTAATATGAATGCCGTAATCAAAGCTCTGAACTCAAGCACCACTAGATCGCGTCTACTGCAACGGTGTATCTGTTAGCTCTAGAAATTGGGTGCTAATCGTAGAGCTATTCTCTGGTGGCTGCCTGGTCATAGTGAGATACTTGAAATGAGGATGCTGATGCTCTGGCCAGAAAGGGTTCCGTTTTGAAAATATGTCTAGTGGAGGAATCCATAGGTCGGCCACTAGAATTTGTAAAAAGTAAGCTAACAAATCGCAGATGGGGAAAATTGACCACATGCACGATTTCCAAACAGCTTTGGCCCGAGTTATGTCCTGGGAAGACTGAATCTCTGCTGAAGAGGAATCGGAATGATGTTCGGAATCTTTTTGCAGTTATGACGCAACACTGCTTCTTTGGAAAACATGCACAGCACATACAAGCTTCATACACCGACCTCTGCAAAAGCTGTATGTACGAAGAAGAGGTTCAAAGCGTTCACCGCTTACTGTGCGTATGTCGTAATCTTGTTAAGCATACGAGGAATATGATTGGTAGCTACTTTATCTGCGAACTGCTGGAATTAGCGGACAAGGCGTTGGGGGACCTTGTAAAGATCATTAACTCTTGTGGTTGGTTTCAACACAATTCTTTCTAGATAGGTTACCAATAAGGTGGCATCATATTGGATCATAGATGGCCTAAGTGTGGCCGCATAATGCAAGCTTACGATGGCCGCCACTCTAACCTAATATAACCTAATATGAATGGCCTATTGTTTCTTTAGTTTTCAATAAAAACATTAGGGTTTCACGTTCTTATCGTCTCGGACTTATACATCACAAAAACAGGATTATCTCAAAAACGGTTGTATGTAGGTAGGTAGATTTGTATGATTAAATGAAAGGTAACATTCTGAGGTTTCCAAATCTTGCAACAATCTCTCGTTAACATTTTAAAATGTTCGAAATTTTTTTACTTCGACGTCCTATAACTAGTGACATGAGGAGGTGTAGTAGTGGTTCGACATTCGTTGGAAAGATGTTAACGGATTACTATCATACTGAAAATCAGTTTCATAGGTTGTATAACAAGGAAGTTACGGCATGTTTTTTGATAAACTATATATATTCTTAATCACCGTGTAACTGCGACCCGGCCCCCAATTTTTCCAATTTTCGGTGACTGAAGGTGATGGGTAGTTTTATAAGGGGTATATAATGGTAACTCGGTTATATAAGGATTTGAGTGGTTATATAAGTGTTTTATAATATTACCAATTGGTGACGTAGTTATATTAGAGTTTTTTGAGGTTACTAGTGGTTATCGTGGAAGTAAGTTACTAAAGATTTTATAAGTTGGTGATGGAAATGTTTCAATCATCGATCTATATAGCTTAGAGTAACCATTACTACAACCATCACCACGTTATATAACTTATTGGTAATAAGTGTTTATTGCGGTATCCGTGGTTATCCTTATATAACTCGACAACATTCAGTAATTTAGGTGACTTTAATAAATATTGGGAACTTTCGGTAATACATACACCCACTATAAACTATCGTAAAATTGTTTGGTAGCGCTTTAGTAACTACGGTGATCGTTATAAAAACAAATAACTTTTTGTGTCGAATGGAGCCATTATAAAACTGTTTATTTATTTTACACAATATAACCAAAGGTTATATAAGAACACTACCGTCTGTGTTTTGTCACTATAAGATATATAACATTACCAAAGGTTACATATTATGACCATTTTGGAGGCATGGTAGTTCCTATAGTTTATATAATATTTCTAGAAGTTTTATAAGGGTCGTTAAATTTATATAATAGAGCCAAAGCTTATATAAAACTACTTGAAGTTTTATAATAATAATTTGTTCATTGAAGTACAAGCCGCCATATTTTCATCTGAGCATTACAGATAAAAAGGAAATGTTGGTTCAGCCAATTCTTTAAATTGCAGATATATGGCTTCCGTTTTATTATTATATGAACAAAATACATCATTTTAGGTATATAACATTTCTAAGTTACGTAATGTTACCTTTATGAATTAATATCACCTAAGTAAAAATTTTACATTTTTAAATATTTAATTAAAATTTTAGAAGTATCTATGATGATATTCACAGTAAAATTTTAATTGCAGCTGAATTTTACCACATATATGCCGAAAAATTAATGTAAAAGTATTAAACCCTTACATTATAAAAATGCAATACAAAAAAATATCGAGATTCTATGTCAAGATAGGTTTCGTAAATATTTGCATTATATTGTTTTATAAAGATAACGAAAAGTAATTTCCTTAACATTTCAATCCCTAAAAGAAACGTTACCATCACCATTATAAACAAAGTTTATAAAGGTAACCGAAACGTTACTGTAACCACTGACCAAAATAAATTAATCGAGAGCACCGTAGGTTATATAAGGGTTATATAAGAAGTTATATTACGGTAACCAAAAAAATTTTGTTACTTAATTTATAAAACCTTTAGTTATATAACGTTACCTAAATCAAGTCACGGTAACCTTTATATAATCCTCCATTTAAGCTCTATAAGGGGTTTATAGTGGTTACAAAGAGGCTTCGAGTACTAGTCTATATAACTCAAGTTATATAATTTGGTAATGGAAACTTTATGGTTACTACTATATAAAAAAATTGGTTTTTTGTACCCCCGCCATAGCAATCTTTTCTTCATAACATTTCATCCTATCACCTGTTTCATTTATGACCACCAATTACAAATCATCCCGTATATACGTATACGTCTACCTCACCTTACTCATTTTGAAAAACTATGAATTATGAACTTATACCAAAAACCTAATTCAAATGCCGAAATAACAATTCACTAAATTAGATTTTAGTATAGATTTTATGTATAGTCAGTGCAAAGACCCACCCCAAATTTGGTAAGCTAAATTTTAGGCTACACTAATTATACGCTCACAATCTCACCTTTTACAACAACCTTTTTATTATTTAATTACTAACCTTTTTCGTTGCGCGCCGTGACAATAAATTTAATTAGCGATAAGTATATTTATTTTCTATCATCCACTTCCAAGAACTAACAACAACAACCAACCTAAATTTATAACCACGATATGAATACGAGGTCAAATTGGTTGAACAATGAAAAGCAAATTTGTTTTTCCTTCAACGCAAACTTAAGCCTCTTATTATACAATTATTTCCCTTTTTCGATTACAACAATTACACAGGACTACTATTATTTCTAACTATAGCACGCAAAGATAATGACCCAAATTGAATAAAATGCTCTACAAATAATCACAGAGGTATCGATTGGAATCTGTTTTCAATACCCTGCAATTGTTGTTTTCGTCTGAAAATACTCTTTTCACTGCCACTGAAACTCCGAATTCGAATTCTTTTGTTAATCGTTTCGGAATAACATAGGTAAATAGAGGGACAATAGGACCTATACACACATACCATGACTAGAGCAGTCTCGTATGACATTCAAAAGCGAAACATATAAACTCAGAGTGGAATTAATTAGCATTGATAGATTGAAAGTTGCTTATCAGCTATTTACACGCCATTGCTTTTCACAACACAATGGACACAGACTATCGTTTTCGTTTCAAACAAAATACAAAATACCCCTCCTCCTACCCTCTCTCCTTAGACCGTACTACAGGACGAGAGCCTGCCTGAATATGTATACAGAATTCTTCAGAATGCTGCGACGCAAAAGAGAAACCTTTTGTAAACGAACACAGCCGCAGAGGGTAACTATAGAGCCTTTGTAAATCAGTCAATTATGCAGTGAAGTCAAAGTGCGTGTCACATTGCGGCGAAAAAGTTACCAAGTGACAGCAAGTATCATAAACAAGGATGGCATTTCGAAATTAATGGAAATTTCTCTCACAGTTGATTTCTTCTTGTGACGGAAAGAAACAAACTTATCAACTCGTCACGACATTCCAGCGAATAAAATCTAACACTTCTGAGACTTTTGCTTGAAACCGATATGGTGGGAAGATAATTATTGGTGGTAGTGAGAAAATGTTTGCGAATTCATCAATTTGTTGCATGCTGCAAAACCATTAATCAAAGACCAAGACTTCTTCGGGGAGGTGTGGGTTGATGTATTCCGTTGCTAAGCCAATATTGTTAAAGCGATTTCCTTAATTGATATTAACACTATTAAAGTTCCCTAAAAGAGAGTGAAATAAACAGGTCAGTTTGTGTCATGCCTTTAATAGGGGGTTCATTTGGGTGGCGAAAAATGTCTGAAAAAAACCATACGCGTCTAGGGTAATAGGAAAATATTTTCAAACATTTTTCATTAATAATTTGTGTGGAAATTTGAAAACCTCCGCGTCTTCTGACATGGGCGGGCATAGTTTATGTCTTGCTGTTTCTTCGCTGTCTACAAATGTCCCTATGCCTTTTCGCGCCAGAGGAAGCGATCTAATTTCCACCTGCCCGATGCTATGCTTAATTCGAGTGTCTCGGCTGTTGTGGCCTCAGGTGAGTCAATCTTCTGATAATACCACTCTAGTGCCTGCCTCTGAACCCATCAAACACAACTTTCCGAGACAAGTCTAAAACTTTTCACAAAACTGTAGAAAGCAAAAAAACTTCGTTTCCGATTGTTCTTTATGAATTCGTGTAGATGTCGGAATTCCGAGTATTCGTAACATTCTGTCGCGATCTTTCATTACGAGTTCGTAAAGAAAACCGTATTTCGTGTATTTTTACCGTTATTGGTAGGTACTATATCCTAATGGGCACTATGGTTAAACACGTTCCAAATTTCACGGAATTGATAGCGCAAGTTACGTTAACTCACTTGAGAAGCAGTTGCAGACTGACTGTGTCTATACTGACTTCTCTAAAGCCTTTGATAAGCTTTCCCACAGAGTACTGCTGTTTAAGCTGTTAAAAATAGGTTTTTCTCCATTGTTGGTTGATTGGATTTCATCCTATTTAAGTGGTAGAAGTTTTAAAGTGCTCTTCAGAAACGCGCTTTCAAATGTTGTTTGTACGCAGTCTGGAGTTCCACAGGGAAGCCATCTGGGTCCCCTATTGCTTGTCTTAATTTATTAATGATCTTGTATCTGTGATAAAATTCTCTGAAATTTTAATATATGCTGACGATGTTAAGATCTTCAAACAGATTCGTTCACCGAATGATTGTGTACTATTGCAGAATGATGTATGTGCTTTAAATTTGTGGTGTAAGCATAGTAATTTATTTCATAATATTCTCAAATGTAATGTTATTGCCTTTAGCCGTAAGTTTTCTCCTTTTGCGTACCAGTATCATATAGACAATGTTTCTATAAATGTTGTAGACCACATTAAGGATCTGGACATTATCTTTGACTCAAAGCTTACTTTTTCTCGCCATCTTGATTTTATTATTGGCAGAGCCTTTTCAATGCTTGGGTTTGTTAGACGCTGGGCTAAAGGATTTAATGACCCGTACGCATTGCGTTCCTTGTATGATTCATTTGTGAGGTATATAGTGGAATACGGCTGTCAAGTGTGGAGTCCTTATTACAGTGTACATATCAATAGGATTGAATCTGTACAGAAAAAGTTTCTACGTTTTGCCCTTCGTCACCTTCCGTGGATTGATAGATTTGAGCTTCCACCATATTCTGATTGTCTGGTTTTAATTAATATGACGTCGCTCCATAAGAGGCGCTAGTTCTGATTGTGTGTTTTTATTCATAAAATTTTGACTGGATTAATAGATTCTCCTGAAATTCTTAAATCAATTTCGTTGAATGTTCCTGGTTGAATTTCAAGGTACCGCGATATTCTTTTCATTAAAAGTCATCGAACGAATTATGGAGTTTATGAGCCCCTCAGTAATATGTGTAGAATTTACAACAAATATTCAAATATTTTAGATTTTAATATTAATTCAAGAGCAATTAGAAATTTGATTCTTTGAAAGGGTTTGTGATTTTATTTATTTTTTATTGATTTGTCGCAAAAAAAATTATTTTTTATTTTATACACTATGGTACGTTATATATAAGTCAGATTATATTTATATATGTTGGCTAAATAAATAAATAAAATACAGGAAACCGATATTCAATTACAAGTCTAGACAGTCTCGACATAAATAAAATTTCAATAGGAACCTGATTCATTCTTCCAAGCTACATTTTCCCACAATCCCAGACTTACCTGCAAAATAAACAGAAAAAACCAGAATAATAAAAAGCTTATCAAAACTTAACGTGGAAACAATGACTAGGTAAGCAGTTTTAACTATCAGAATTTTAGAATTAAAGAAACCAGAATTCAGTCTTAAGACCGCCGTGATTTAGTTCGTCACTTTTTAAAGAAAAGCTTCAGTAAAGAATTCATAATTGTTGGATAAAGAAGAATTTTAAGAACTTTTATTTTTAACAATTCTAAATCAAATTTATAAATACAAGAAGAAAAAACAACCGCCTCGTCCGGGGTTTAAAACCGGGACCTTCCGTTTTACAATTTATTTGTGCGGTTTCGTCGTTACTGGTTAATGCCAGCTGAAAGCAAACGTGGCTTAGTAGGCTAATTACAAATTTGATGAATGCAAGAGGGAAAATCATCTGTCTCGTTAGCTCAGTGGTAGGAACAGTCGCCCGGCAAGCGGAAGGTTCCGGTTTCAAACCCCTTCCGTTTTCTGCAGTCTTGCTGTCATGCCCTGGTTCCTCCGCTCAGAATTATTTTCCAAAAATCTCTCGATAAAGGTTGTTTCCCGAAGCTATGAAAAAATTCTTTATCATACCTATCCACAAAAAAGGTAGTAAAAATAAAATTTCTAACTATGTATAAGCCTATTGCAAAATTATCTTGCATGCCCAAATTATTCGAATCTGTCATATATTCTCAGCTATCAATTTCCTGCAAGAACTTGCTTCCTTCCAAAGCAACATGGGCTTATTTCGAGCAGATCTACAAGCACTAACTCGTTGAAATCTGTCTCGGATACCGTTGGCGGGTTTGCAAAAGGCTACCAGACAGATTCTATTTATACAGACTTTAGTAAACCTTCGATAAAGTAATTTCACTCCGCGATAATCTTAACATGGAAAAGTATGGGTGTCCTCTAACATTCCTAAAATGGACAGAGTCTTATTTAGTTAACAGAACATATAAAATCTACTTCCGCCAATCCATCTCTAGAGTTTTGATGGCTTCGTCTGGCGTACCTCAAGCGAGTTACTTGAGACCGTTGCTCTTTATTCTTTCTATTGACGACATTGTCTCTGTTGTGAGGTACTGTAAGGTCTTGATTTATGCTGACGACATTATGGTTTTCGTTCATATTAAATCTGTTCACGATTGTGAACATGTACAGGGTGACCTTCACAGGTTTTACGATTGGTGCAAAAGCAATAACTTGGTACTCAATATCGACAAATCTGAGGTTATGACTTTCCATAGGAATCAGAATCCAATTACTTACGATTATGGATTTTCGAAATTCCTGGATTCGCCGTATGATTTCTGTCAAATGTGACCAAATATTGAATTTTACCTCTCATATAAACTTCATGATATCAAGGAGTAGTTCTATGCTGGACTTTACAAAACGTTGGTCGCGAGAGTTCTCGAAACCCACTATTACACTGCGTTTGTACACTTGCTTTGTGAGAGCACTTCTTGAATACGCTAGCCAGGTCTGGTCCCTATTTTACGGTATAAACATCGACCGTATCGAGTTTATTCAGCGGAACTTCCTACGATTTTCTCTCGGGCACCTACCCTGGAATAATTTATTCGTCCATCTTATGAGTATCGATTTGAAACCCTTAAATATGCAGTCCCATCGTCGCATGGCTGCCGATGTAACTTTTGTGTATCAACTGCTAAACGCGAATATTGACTCTCGGTTGTTACTTGACAAATTCTCTTTTCGTGATAGTAGGCACAATTTGAGGGGGCTACCACTGTTGCATGTTAACTCCTCAAGGTCTAACTTTGGGATGCACGAACCAATTAATCGCTTGTGTATAATTGTTAGTAAAATTGCTCAGCATTTTGTTGTTGACGTTTCTAAGAATGTTTTAAAAAAAGTATATATATTGCTTAAATCACTTGTTCTATATTACATTGCATGTCAATGTCATTTTATCCGGTGTTACGTTTATGTCCAGTTTAACACACTAATACTAACACCGACTAAGTGATGAAAAGCATGTATTGGTTGACCGTTTACCTATTAAACGTGTCACTACAGCGAGCTTGTGTTGAGCTGGTTTTGAAAGTCAAACATAATAAAATCATTCTCACATCCATTTGCCTGATGGCTATTAAGCGTTTTCTTTTTTATTGTCAATTTCGCCTAATTTTGCTTAAATGTCTTCACGGAAATTTTTTATGAAACCACACTCGGTTTAATGTTGCTTTTTATTGCCCAACATATTTTATTTGGAGCCTTATGGTATTTAGTAAAACTATTAATCGTATGAAGGCTACAGAACTCGTATATATGTATATAAGAAAAGCTTGCCAAATTATACATATGTATGTATGCGAAGAACCCTTAAATTACTTTAGGGACTACTGCGTGTAAGAGTTGAAGTGAAAATGTCCCATTAATGTCATCTATTTAATTAATAAGAACTTGGGTACGACACTTAATGTGCGTCCTTATTTTATCTTTTTCCTTTATTGTGTTGGTAGTATTGAAAATTATCGTTCATAATGCGGTTACGGCTATAAATATTATGATATTTTTGTGAGATTTGAAAAATATTACTAATTTATAAGAAACGATTTTGAAACATGGCGCATTTTGTCTTTTTGGATGTCCATCTAATTTTATATGCAGGATAAGAATTATTCCTCTTTTATGATCTCTCAAACATTGTCTTTCTTCCCTCCTTTTCTGGGAAAGCAATACGTTTCAGTTTAAGTTATTTGCTCCCCCTGAATGAAGGTGGAGGTAAAGTGACCAATAGAAATTTACAACTTATCAAAATTGTGGTTAAGACGAATGAAATATTCGCGTTATGGTATAGGGCCATTCGAGAGGGGTGTAGTGTAGAAGACCCTAATAGTAGAATTAACAGCGACATTTACAACCTTTCAAAATGGATCCTACAAAATGGTAAAAAAAACTGTCTGAAAATGACTATTTTCAAATGATGTATGTCGTTTACGTAACAGATCCTGGGGGCAGAAATGAAATAATATTCTCTGGAGAGTACTAACACCAATCTCAACAACCTCTAAAGCAATCAAAAATCTTCTTTGTAACATCAATCCTAATTATAACCTCACAAAAGTTGTAGAAAAGATCGTTGCTGAATAATTTGTATTAGCTTTTTAATAGAACTTAACTAGATCAAGAAAAGGGGCAAGAAAAACTCGAAATTAAATTAGATTCGTAGAGGAGTTGTTAAGATCTTTTTTCTAAGGCAGGTGAACGAAACATCCCAAGCACGGATGCCAAAGCCTCTGACCTCTTAGTGAAGCGAATTAGGTATAGGTGAAGTAAGTTTTTCAGCTCACTCACAGATAGGAGGATAGACTCAAGCATGCCCAATCTACGCCCGGCAATGGCCAGAGAAGCACAGAGAAAGTGTTTTGTTACCTCAGGCTATTTTTCCAGGCAGGACAGATATTCAGGGCTGTCCACAATTTCCAGTTCCTTGTTAAATGAGCGTGAAGCGAGCTATGGCCAAAAGGTTTTGTACACCTTCAAGTGCTCTGGTTCGCCAGTCGGTGCTGATGTTTTATGCGAACATCCGTTTTGATGATAGACCTGATCCCAGAGGCGGCAACGCCTACAGCGGGCTCCGAGGGCCACTAAAGCCATTAAGGCAGCTTGACTATCCGAGAGGATAGCAATGACCTTTCCCTTGATTTCCATATCTGGGGCTATTTTCGCTGCTATTACGGTAGTGAAGACTTCAACCTGGATGACAGTGGTGTGCTTTCCAAATGTCACCCTCTATATATAATATCTGACTATTTCAGCTAATCATCTAACAAAAACAAAAATTAAAAATTTACAATGAATGAGTTGACCTCTTAATCTGTGCTTTTTCAGCAGAAATTTTGAAAATATTCACTTCTTGCCGGAGTACCTCTATATGAATATGGCCTCGCAAAATGATAGTGATAAAATTAGAATAATAGTAAGAAAAATGGGAGCTAGAAGTAGTGCTAGTCGGTGAAAGGTTTTCATGCTGGAAATTATACATGCTTTGGGAAAAAAAATTGCTGGATTTTCTCATTATAGTGTACAACTTTTTGTTGATGGTTAATGAGTTTTTTTTGTTTTTTTTTTTAAGATAGTTACACTTAAAATCTTTTACTAAACCTTCTAATTGTTTTTATTTTTATACATACTTTCCCCCATTCCTAATATTCCATAGTTCTTCCAAAGCTCAATATTATGAGTCCTAATGAACCACTTTATATCAGTGAATATTTTCAATTGACATTATTGGTGGAGATTCCTCTTATATTACTAGTTGGCATTTTATTGGTAAACCTGCTAATTATGTGAATGAAATAATAATTTTCATGATTAGCAAAAGAAGTAAGTAGTTTGCTTAATATAGAAAAGGTATACGGTAAGAATCTTGGAAATTATACGTGTATTGGAGCTAATAGAGCAGAAACAACGATGGTATCCAGTTCATTGTCTGTTAAGGGTTTGTGTCTTGGATTAATATATTTTTTTTTATAATTTCAACAAATCAATGAACATTGGTGTATTTTATTATATTAGTAATTTTACTACCTTAACTTTAACAATTTTCTAATTTATTTTATTTTTTTCTTACCTAAAGAACTACCACAAGTTGAACAATTCAGTTTTAATGCAATTGATATGAGTGGGGGACAATCTGTTCGTATTGTATGCATGGCTACATCTGGGGATTTTCCGATGAATCTTTATTAGTTAAAATATGTACAGTCCTTAACTCATGCAATTCACGATAAAATTTATGAATACACCACGATTCTATCAATTAAGTGATTCTTAATGGCTGTCGGGTATTAGAGATGTTTCTCCCACCGTAGCCACACACATGGTAAGATGTTGTGGGAGATGCAGCTAAGAGCTTACAGGAGTGATTCGATCGTGTAATAATGATAATAGAATCATGCTAAAATCTACTCAAGCATTCGAAAATTTTCGTGTTCTTCAAAACATTTTCTTGGAATTTTTATAATACATAACTAATAAAAACATCGTCATTATATTTTCGTCTTTGTGTGTTGCAAAAATGTCATTGTAATTTTACAACATAGTTTACAAAATATGCGAAAGTGTATAAGAAGAAATTTTAAAATTCATAAACTTTTGTTCAGATTATTATAGCACCATTTCTCCCTAGCCTAAAATCCAATCTCATTAATAACTTTTGAAATATTCACCGTCTATACACACAAAGAAACGGAGTAAACATATTTTCTACAAATTTTCAAATCGTAATTAAATGCATTCAGAAAAACTAGCATGAGACTTTCGCTAGACATTTAATAAGTAAAAAAGTTATTTAAAACCAAGCTTTGTCGTATTCCCTTGGAAATTTTCCAGCGGGTATACCTACAACCAAATTTAAAATTCACTTCACTACATGAATAAAATATTTCTTAAACTTCTTCAGATGTCTCCATAGGGCAATTCGTTTCCATTTTAATTGTTTCGTAGGAAAGTTTTATCCTTGGAATATTTTATCTATGTTTGACCTTAATTGAAAAACTTTGTACCTAATTGTCCTTGTATAAAAATTAAAGAGAAAAACGGTGTGTGGCTGTTTTATGTGGCAATTCCATGGCTTTACAGCTACTTTTAGGTATATATACCTAGGCAGTTTTTCCCAATTATAGTTTTAAGGGATTATAAAGGAAGTTTTGAAACAAAATCTTTATCCACAAAGATGTATAAAATGAAAATTAAATGAAACTGAAAGCATAGGAGCCAAGAAGTAATAATTCATTGAAGTACTTGAGTGCGACAACAACTGTTCAACCAAACAAATTGTCTATGTTTTATGTTACATAGTAATTTGGATGATAGATGATGCATTGGTATAGGTTTTTATAGAAATAAATAGTCAGACATGAAAACTTGAGACTTTGAAAACCTTACAATCATTATATTCGGAGCATGTTTGATATATCTTCGCATTCAAAAATCTCCATAACAGACTTCTTAAACTTTAGCAGACGTGTGGTATATTCGAAGAGCTCATTCTTTATTGTCTTCCATATAAAAGTATCACTTTTCACCATCTATTTTCCCATCTCTGCTGACATCCAGATGTCCCTAATAACATGGTTTTGTGAAAGAAAACGAATAGAATCCTCTTCACTGATTCTAGGGACTTTTCTATAGATTCTTCCACTAAACATATATTCATAACTGATCCTTTCCTAATCAGAACATCAACTGCCTCATTCGCTGGCACATCACTGTGACCCAATATTCTGTAGAGAAAAACTTTCCGGTTCAAGAGATAATAGGAAGAGAAAATAGGAGGGGAAAATCAAGCAGAGGAATATCGTAATATTTTGGTACCTTTTAAAATCACGTGGCACTCATTAAATAATATCTTTAGCCACCCCTACGACCCTCTATACTCAGCTAAAGATCATTGCGTAATCTACAGAGCAGCTATCCAAAAACAATTACAACACCAAAAATTAGTGGGGAACAATCGACGTAATGTCTTTAAAATGTTGCGTAGCTTTCTATTTGATAAGGCCTGTTAAGGTATTTCACTTTTGCACCTGGCTGAAATACCACCGTGATGAAATATCTGATAGAATTATGGCAGTCAAAGTGAACAAGATAAGCGAAATCAATCAAATAAAAATACTTCTAAAGGCGATGTATATAGATAAGTTCGTTACCTTGAAAGTAGATGGCGCCCACATTGCAAGAGTAATTCTATTTTTGATAGTTGATGTCTTATTTATAGATATGCATACAAAGTATAGTTTTTTATTTCGTGTCAGGGGGACGAAAGTACCTAAGCACGGAGACCAAGGTGACCCATTGTGGTATACTCGGCGTTCTTTCCAACTGTGCTATCGAGGTCCCAATTTGCTTGCTTTAAACAAAAATTTCGACTCAATTCATTGGTTACCAATAAAAATATGCATATATTTTTTTTTTACCTTAAAACTATAATTTTATATGAATTTTACTTTTATAATGAAGTAGAATAACTATTTTGTTGAAGCCTATATGTGAATGTAGAAATGGAGCGAATGTCTCCTCTCATAACTTCAATCGCGACTTTAATTTTGAAGGCTTATCCTTTTGCTGTGTCTCTACAATCGATGTGATTCTAGGTGTAGATGATATTCGCTAGGTGTAGATGATATTGATCCTCGTTTTCTACTCACATCATTAATACCTGCATTACTACATCTGTATTCCCTTCTGGGTGGACGTATTAAAAGGTTATTCCGATTAATATAAAGCCGATGCCTCAGGGCAAGCAAGATTTTCGCTCTATAAGTATTGTTCCTTATTGCTCTCATATTCTTGAAATACTACTCTGTGATCAACTGAATCAGCAGATCAATCACTATTATATGATCTTCAGTCGGGGTTCGCACTGGTCACAGTACAATATCGTCAATTCTCGAGCATACGGACAACATCAGGTGCAACTTGGATAACTGTCTGGCGTCTTTGTTGGTGCTTCTTGATTTTACTAAGGCTTTCGACAGTGTTACCTTTAATATTCTGTGCAATAAACTAGAAGATAATTTTAATTTTAGTAGTTCTGCAGTAGAACTTATGTACTCTTATCTAAGTGGCAGATATCAAAAAGTTGTTATGAATTCATTCCATTCCAACTATAGGTGTCCCTCAAGGCTCAATTCTGGGCCCACTCCTTTTTCTATTGTACATAAATGACCTTGCTAATGTACCGCGGAATGCAAGTATTCAAAGGTATGCTGATGATGTTCAACTCTGTCTATCCACTTCTGTCGATGATATTACACATGGTATCTCCAGTATGAATGATGATCTCGCAAGAATCTTAAATTCGTCGAAGGTTAGTAAACTTAATCTTAGTGTTAATAAATCCCAGGCTATCGTATTTTATGTTAATCTTATCAATATAACTGGATTGAATCCTTTACTTCTAGGTAACATCGTTATTGCTTGCTCTGACTCAGTTAATAATTTAGGTGTGGTTTTTAGTTCAACTCTATCTTGGGATAGACACATACATAGCAAGGGTGGTAGGAAGAATTTATAGTACACTCAAGAAATTGTGGACTTACGCGTACTTTACTCCTCCAGATACCCGCCGCCGATTAGTAATAACTTGCTCCTTCCTATAATTTTATACGGCTGTCAAATATGGTGTTGTCTAGATAGTGTTAGTCGTAAAAAGCTGAACGTTGCATATAATGCGTGTGCGCGGTATATTTTTAACATAAATCGCTTTAGTTTTCTTGTAGCATCTTGGGTTGTACTCTGGATAATTATTTAAATTATCATATCTCTGTAACTGTTTTTAAAATAATTAAAAACCAATTACGTTATTTATCCAGGGGAATCCAACTACTCCGATCTGTTTGCAACTTACAGCTTATTGTTCCTCGCAGTAACTGTAGGCAGAGTGACAGATCTTTTTTGGTTTATGGTGTCAAGATTTGGAATTCACTGCTCATTGATATAAAGAGATTGGCAACAATCAGCAGCTTTAAAACAGCTGCCTTAAATTATTTTTCTTGTATATGCTAGGTTTTTGGCACAACTCACTGCATCAACACGATTCCCTTCTTTATTTTACTTATTATTATTTTTTTCTTGTTTTTTTATTATTAACCTTGCTAAATCATATTACATTTGTAGCTTTTGACTTGGCTTTCTGTTTTACTTTTTTTTTCTCTATCTCTTCCTTAGATTATAGTTAGACATAGTGTAACTTTTGAATTCATTATAGAGAGTAATTACATAGTAAGGAGCACCTGCTCATATGAATGTTAATAAAGAATTTGTATTTGTATTTGAATAGCCAGCACAGTTAGACTAAAATGAATGGATTGATAGAAGGAGAGGAAGTGTGGGCATTCCAATAACCTGCTTACAATAGTAGAATGCATTGATGGCAATGTAGCAACTTACTCCCAAGCTCTTGTGGTTACCTTTAGTGAAGAAGATAACTTGAATCACAGAAGCGGAAATATAATACTCCAGCGATTGGCACGGGATTATGTTATATAAACTACTGAACAAATGTAGCTTTTCTCAGGCAGAATTCATTTGGCGATTCACCAGGCGATACTATTGGTATCTACGTAATGCGTAGAGAGTTGGAGAGTCTGTATTTTATACTAATAAAAGACGGACATTAAGACACTGAATGTTGTGGTGATAAAATCACAGCAGATATGCAAAGATAGCCTCCTCGCCATAAAAATATTCTGAGCTACATCACCATAGCGATAGCTGTGATAGGCCTAATCATCGATTAATCAATCGGGATGTATTTCGAGACAGGCAATTACGGCATGCATGCAGTAGGAGGGAAACAATGAACTAGGGAGGGGGAGGGGAGTATCTGAGTGATCAACACATTCGGGCTACTTACTAGTCACTTCTGCTTAGAACTGGAATAGCTACAAGGTACAAAGCTTAGATATATCATGAATTTCGTACGAAATCAGGGTGGATCTAAGAATGATCTTAGAAGGATATGTTTATGGATTCCCAATTGATCCGTTTGTGATGAAAATGAAGTAGATTAAGTTTTATATTGGCAATACCCCTAACCTAACTTAACCTAAGTAAAAGAGCAAAATATCGAATTTTATCCCGCTAGATGGTGCAAAATATGGAGCAATTTTTTCTGATTAAACTCGCCCCTTCGTATTTTTTTCTATTAATTATTCAAATTTGACCTTATTCAAAATGGAATTGCAATCATTTCATCATAACAATTGTCTATCATAAATAAAATCTATTGGTGTGAAACATTCCTTTATGCATTAATATTTTACATACTTTCACTTCACATCTGTTAAGCATTTACAAAAAAAAAAAACAAAAAAACAAAACAAAATTATCACAACAGATGAAAAGTGTTTTTAAGAACTTAGTAGCTTTGCATACACTAAAATGTACGGCAAAAAGTAAAGCCCAGTGTACTAACAAAGTACTTTCGAGCCACTGTTATACTTTCAGACTTGCAGTAACAGTTTCCCCTCTTAAAATGACAAAATTCTTAAGTAAATAAAAACATTCAAATTGGAAACGACAGTCATTTTTAATGTAAATAAAATTCAAGTCATGACCATGAACAATCTCAAAAGGAAGATTGCTTCCCTTTTACGTATCCATCCATCAATCCCAGACCAACGCATAATTTAGGAACGAGCTACCCCAAATATCATTTCAATGGGAAGTTTTAAATTTTCTAACTTTTTTCAATTATTTCCCATCTACATATATGTATGTGTGTATGTATGTATGCTCCAGAGTTTAACTGACTAGGCCTGTTAAAATAGGATAGCTGTATAGAAACGATATACGCAACAATATAGTCCTCACTAAGCTCATTGTTGCATAATCTCGTTAGCATCGTTTTTTGTCAGCTTAAGTGGTTGAAAAAAAAGGGAGTTGACATCCGTTACGCATTCCGCCTCTTCTTATAAGTTAATGAAACTTTTCTGGCAATTGAAGCCAACTGTCACAGCTGCCCTACCCTAAACGCTGTGTTTTACGTACATGCAACCTTGCTATAGCCTGAAGTGTGATATGCAAATTTCTTGCAATACTCCCTTTTTTAGTCAGATAACTGCTTAGCAACCCCGAAAAAAGGGCTTACACTTAATAAGTGCTTTTTGTTGTGAAGAGGGTGCATTCTATACAATGGACCGTGAAAATTAAATGAGGACACTACTGCAAATAAGTCATACAAATTGAATTATTGGATGTGCCTTAGCAGGATTTTCTTCTTTTTTTTCTTGTCTTTTTATGCAAGGATTTACTGTTGATCATTGTGCTCTCTATTTTTTGAGCAATTTGTTTCTTAAATCTGTCAATTAAATGATAAATAGAAGCAGCATAATTTAAGGTCTCCTGGTGATCTACTAGGTCTAATGGATATCAAATTTCGTTCCATGGCATAAGTCGTAGGCTCGAAATACATGACCACCATTCTTATGATTATCACCCGGAGGTTTAGTAACAATTTATTATTGTAGTCCTAATGATTAATATTAAATTAACCCCACTTCTATTAAATGTTTTTCTTTCCTTTTCTTTACATTTACTTATCTGTAATGCCTAGTTCGAAGTTCGATTGACATTTCCATACAAATTTTACCGCTAGTAAAATACCAAGCCAAAATTTTGCTGAGGCCTGTTCTAGTGCAATAAATTAACTAGTAAAAATTTACATTGGTTCTATTATAAGATAGATGGCACTTTATATGTCTCCACTAATTTTGGTGACATTAAAAGCCCAGACTCTGTCTGTAATGCGGACGAATCTCGGGTTTTTTTTAATTAAAAATATATTAAAAATATAAAAAGTAAATAAAAAAATTAAAAAAATAAATTAAAAAATAAAATAAAAAAAAAATTAAACAAAAATAAAAAAAATTTACAAACTTAAGAGAGAATTCCATTCTAAGAACGGACAACTTTATAGCTACACAATTAAAATTGTCCCAAATTGATTTTCTATAGGTTTTACATGAGTTGAAGACTGCAGAAGCGATAATCCAAATGAAAGAAATATTCAATAGAAATTAAATTTAAAATTTTTTTCTTTTTTGTAATTCAATGGAATTAATGAGTATTTTTATAGCATACAGATGAGCTAAATCATAATCGTTATCGACAGTATTTATCACATGAACTGCCACAAGAGATGGGTAATTGGGACATTTAATGAAACAGTTCCAATTTTTTGAAGTTATTAAAGTACCTAATGTATCACATACATGCTCCAATTTTGGGCCACATGTCCACTTGCAAGTATACTTCTAAGTCACTTCCAGAAATGACTTGTGCAAGGTTTTTCCTATGGAAACAACAGGCACTCAGAATTTCTATTTGGGAGAGGCTTAAGATATTAATTAATGTTTTATAATTTTTTATTTTTTTTTAGGCATTTTACAGGAGAAAGTTAAATCTTCTTCTACATAAATAAAAATAATCTCAACCATTTTTTTTTGTTTAATATTTCAAAGCTGTCAAAACTAAAAAAAAAAAGTTAATTAATTAGAAAAGAACATTTTCAAAACATTCTGCAGGAAGTAGCCGAAAATACTAATTCACAAAAATTATTTAATTAATTTCTATAGATATCAAGATGAGGAAAATTTGATTTGAAAAAATTTACGGAAACAGTGGTGGACTTGTGACAATGTTAGGACATCCTGTAGAGAATAAGAATCTCAAAAATGTGAGTGAAAAAAAAGAACTTTGCGAAGATATTTGCAAAATGGAGTTGTACCGAAACGATTAACCCAGTCTTGCGTACAAATTTATGATCAGTTATGGTCATCATAATAACAGAGATCAAGCCGACCGAAATAGAGCTGAAATGGTGAAAGCAATTTGAAGATGCTACAAATGCTAGTCCAAAAAGCGCTCAACGTGTCAGAATTTCTAGTGAAGAAATTGAATTAATGAATCTCTTGCCAACCCCCACAAAAGGAATAAATTTTAAGACTTCAAGATCCGGTAAATAAATAATAAAATACGTTTTTACAATTGAAAAATATTACATGAAAATGCAAATGCATATTGCATTTTTCTTTGTCTTTCTTGACGTATGTACTTATTATGCATATAAAATGTTACACAACCCTTATATGCTAATACACAAAGCCATAAACACATTTGAAAAGTAGCCTTTGTTGGAGTTCATTTCCATTCTATGAATTTTCATATTATGAAAATAGTATATCCATCCTGGGAGATGTTTACATCATCCTTCCTTATTGTACTCTGCTTATACGAACTTCTTTCCTTTGTTAAGTGTTTATGAAAGTGACTTGTGCGGAAATCAACTTAAATCCTTTTTCCTAACACGTTTAAAGTAGACAGAGGCAGAGATATATACATGCTGGGAGCAGGATGCAGGATGCATATTGTCTAGGAAATAAGATATGAGATATTTGAATTTTAAACAAAATGTTCTAGGTACATTTACATAAGTTGAAAGGAAAGTTTCGTATTAAATGTTTTAAAAAATAATAATAATGAAAAACACAAGAGAAAATAAAGATTATAATCAGATTTAGTATTTACAGCATTTTTCTACTAGATCACAGGACATACATTGTTCGCCATTCGAAGCGCTGTCTCTCTTTTATTATCCCCCATTCAGCCAACGTGCGGTGCGACGCTAAAGCCGATCTCACACAACTTGCGAATATCACCCAATTTTCGCACATGCTCCGAACAGAGTCGGTATTTTTGGCCCAAATGAAAGAGCTACCGAATATTCTACTTCGTGGTGAGTCGAACACCAACGCCGCGCCGTCTTAACATATGGGCACGATAGGCACTCGTAGGGAACACCCCTCAATTTGGGGAACCATCAGCGAGAAATTAATAATTTATATTGTAATGCAACGTACTTACCTCCCAGGGCGCTCGCTAACTATGTTGTTAAGCCTGGCGAGCGTGCGCTATCAAGAGAAATCACTTGAATAGTCAATAGAAAGGGATTACCCATCAAAGTCATTTGAAAAAAATAAAACATAAATGAATCAAAAATTTGAAAGAAACAATTGCATGTAGTATTTCTTAAATTGAGCATGTGTGTGACAAAGAGAAATACAGTCGATCTTTGTTTTATGCTTTTTTATTATTCACTCGACGTTTCGGGTCTTGATTAGTACCCTTCTTCAGGAGTTAGCTACGTAGCTGCGTAGCTAAAAAATATCCCAAACCTTACATCTAAAATTATGGGGGAGACAGTAGTGATGATAAACAAAATTTTGAAACTAATAGCAAGAAAGACTGGGGAATAACGTTTTCGGAACGTAATAACCAGTAGTTAGCTGATAAAATGTCCAACCCTGTCAAATCCGAAATCTGATTTAAAATATTATTAAAGGTAAAGTTCACCATCATTGTTTGGATGGATGGATTGGAGGGAGAAATTGAGATCCTTAAGAGTCCAGGCAACCTAAGCTATATATAATGGCATACCCCAACTAAGAGCTGCAGTTTATGCTGACATTTTACGAAAATATTCGTCGAGATCCGTGATGTATATGAAATTTGATTATATTTTGGATGGAATATATTTTCGGTGTATTTCGATTTTTTATTTCGGAAAAGGCACAAACGCGTCACAAATGCCGTATGCGAAAGTGTGTCGGAAGTGGTTTTAAAAAAATCATTGTGGAGATATTAATCGCCAGGATACTCCTCCCTCTGATCGAGCAGTCACTACCGATCTCGATAAAATCAAGGGTCTAATCCACTCCGACCGACATTTGGCTACTACCGATATCGGAAAACACCTCTGTTTCGAGACATTTACGGAAGCTTGGAATGGTCAAAAAGCTTGACGTTTGGTTGCCGCACGAACTGTATGAAAAGAATTTAATGGATCGAATTTCAGCTTGCGATTTGCTGCTCAAACGCTATAAAAATTAATCATTTTTAAATTGGATGATCACTGGCGACGAAAAGTAGATTGTTTATAATAATGTCAGTCGAAAAAGGTTATGTTCGAAGCACGTGGGGGCTGCTCAGACGGTCGCAAAGGCTGGATTACATCCAAAGAAGACCATGTTCAACATGTATGGGTGGAATTGGTAAGGAGTAGTCTGCTAAGAGCTGTTGTCACCCAATCGAACAATTGATTCGACCAAGTACTGCTCACAACTCACCAAATTAAAGCGAGCAATCGGTCAGGAGCGGCCCGAATTGGTGAACAGAAAGAACATCATGATCCACCAGGAAAACGCGAGATCACACGTTCTTTGATGACCCGACAAAAGTTATTACAGCTAGAGTGGGATGTTTTGATGCACTCACCATATAGTCCAATCCTTACATTTTCAGACTATCACTTGTCCCGAGCGCTACAGGAAAATTTAAATAATAAATCCCTCAGTCCCCTGGACGTTTTTAAAACCCAATTGGAAGACTTCTTTGCACAAAAATCTCAGAACTTCTACAAACGAGGGATAATGAACCTTGTGGATAGATGGTAGAAGGACATTGAACAGAATGGGACATATATGTATAGTTGATTAAAATCGTTTTTTTTTTTTAATTTACTCGATTTTCGCTACGGACTTATGCATAGGCCATTCTCTGGATTCTTACTTTATAATTGGTGAAGGAAAAAGTGTGAAATTAAAGTCAACTCTAAAAAAATGAATTATATTAACGAATTTTCGCATTTCACTTATACAATTTCTTGAAAACTTTTGTCATAGTTTTTTTTTTAATAAGTGCCACAGTGTTACTAGTTCTGTCAAGTCTTTTTTTTCTCTTTTGTCATACAAAACTCGAACACATTGTAGCTATACATAGGGTACATAACAGATCAGTTGCACACAAAGTTACTTGCTTGTAACATTCGTAATAAAATCAAAACTATTTTACAAGTATGTGTTTAAAAAATATTTTTTTTATCAATACAAAATCATGGTTGCATAATTGCTTCAAAAGAAAATCGAAAAATTACTTTGGAGAAATTGCAAGTGCATTTGCACATTCATCGCCGCAGTGTGGTAACTGCTACCCCTACCATAAATGTCATTATAATTTTACTACTTTTATTACAAATTTTCCACAAGTATAATAATTTATATTGAAATTGCAATAATCTTCTACACCCAAGCCAAGTAAAAAAAACAACAATTCTCATATACAATTCAGAAAGGGAAAAGTTTATCTTTTATGAAGGATACGGAAATACAACATACACGCAGCGCTTAACCTCCTCATTTAGGCTATTACTCCGTATTTATAGTACATATACAAAAAAAAAAAAAAAAACACTAATCAAAGGAACACAAAGCTCAAAACGTTCACAATTTATCCAGGATTCAGGTGCAATCAACAGAATTCGCATGTACCACTTTTTGGTACAATTTAGACAACAAACAAAGCGATAGACTCAAAAGGCTGTCCTTTTTCCGATTCAAACGATTTAATCCAACCACACCAACAGCTGACATCATATTTCTCTTGTGGATTTCAACATGTATGTATTTACGTTGTTGTTGTCACATTGTTGCAATTCCTGTCTCCCCCAATTATATTCATGCCGTGAAAAGGAAAGAATCGATCAATCAAACTCGATTGAAATTGATTTTGTATTTCCACAAAACAAATAAAAACCCGTCGCTTGCAGATTTTCAGGACATTCATTCTCGTTAGACCGTGACGAATTCCTTTATGGCACACCATATGCACGCGTGTTTGATTTAAGATACCCTCTTTCTCCAAAATGTTGTGTGTGTGTGTAAATATATTTATCCGTCATGCAAACATAAATTCCAAATGCATCCTAAATTCTCGATTGAAATGAAAGGAGGCTTTTCTGTGGCCATTAACGCCCTTGTTTTTGGCTATTAACTGAATCCAATTGTGCCAAGTGTCGGTGGTTCCTATACCGACTAACCATGGTGAGTTACTAAGGTATGTGTTTTTAGAATAAATTGGAACCGCTACGATTGTGCATTTTTCTGTCAACTATTTTGGGTGCAATTTGTGTTTGCTTTTAACGATGCCAGTGGCAACAATCTGGCACTGAACTGGACTGGACCCCAATGATAAATAGCTAAGGGACTTGCTTGTTGGCTGTGAATAATGGTAGTTGCCACTAATGGTGCAATAAGCTTGGTAAGAACTCGCCTCTCTAGAGAGGGGTTGTTAGAGACATTGACTTGTTTTGAATGTTACTTCTACATCTACCCCTTGGATATCTCTATTTGCCATGGTCCGTGAAGTGGAACTGATTCGAAACGATTTCCTAAGATTTATTCTATTTTTCCTGTTAAAGATTTATTAAGAGTTGTGCATACTTTTGCTCAACATCTGCTGCACTGATTCTTTGAACAGATACACATCATCTGAATACAGAAAAGTTCTGCAAGAGAAAATGGGGGGAGAAGAGTTAATTTTTTTCTTTTTGTATTAAGTTCAAGGACTAAAGGCTAAATGAAATATTATGTTTCGTGATCAATAGTTTCATGAGTTCCACTTTGATGTTTTGGGTGAACTTCTGATAAAACTTTATGAGGTATTCAAAAATGATTCTAAATATAAATGTAAATTTTTGGTGCAAACGCCATCTAATGGTCAAAATCAGAAACTGAAAATTTTATTAGAAAATCAATGTTTTCCGAATATATCTTAATAACAGTAAATGATACGAAGTTGATGACCTCGGCAAAAGTATTTGTCTTTTAATGTTCGAAATCTTAGAAATAGGAGCGTGTCAAAAAATCCTATTAAAAGTAGGAAAAAGAGTATTTAAGATTTTGTGATTTTCGTCCTTTTATCAATTACCCGCAATTTTCTACATGAGGGCATTGAGACTATTTGCTCTTTATAGGAGACCACTAAGTTTTCTACATCAAGTTGTCAGAACAAAAGAAAAGCCAAAAAGGACATTAAAATTCAATATTTAAAAAATGACCCATATATTTAGTTAGAGACATGATATTCTATAGAATTATTATTAGATATATGTTTTTTTTTTCAATATCTCGGGAAACTTTATTTTTGTTCTTTATGAATTTTTGCCCACAATTATACGTTCTTTTATTTTTTGTGGGCTTGGTAGCACACTTTGTAAACGCACTGACTACCATCCCAAGGGAGAAATGGTATTGTGCATGTAAAGTGGAAGGCCGGTGATTTGTCTCCCGTGAAAATCAACGTCGGAGCAACAGCATGGTAAGTGTTAAAGTAGTTCTCAAGCATAACTGTGATTGTTAGTGTGTAATTCTTATGATAGCTATACTTTTTCTTTTTTTCTTTTTCTGATTAATTTTATTTTTAAGTTCTGTATGTCGCGATTCTTCTATTTTCTTTTTTTCATCTTTTTTTTATTTTGCAATTTCAATTTTAATTTGTTCGGTTCTTCAGTCATTAGAAGCAATTCCATTTTCCCCTCTTTATATTCAAATTTATGTATCGTTCTAACGAGGTGTTCATACTCTGAACTGTCTAACAAGTGCCCATACTCTTTCAAACTCCGACCTATTACAATACTGCCAATCCATCTCTCCTTGATCAATTCTTAGTAACTGATATGGACTGCATACTATTCAAAAATCAAATTAGCGCTCCTAGTTTCTTAGATCATGAAATGCTATTCCTGACATATAATTTTCCGGTAGTGTCAGAAAATTACATGGATTATTTCTCCTATCGTGATTTCAAAAATCTAAACACTGAGGCGCTGATTCAAGAATGCATCTCCTTGCCTTGGAATGAGATTTTCTACTGTAATAGTGTTGATGAGCAAGTCGAAGTTTTTGAAAATCTCACTAATTTCCTTTTCGACAAGCATGTACCTCTAGTAACTATATATATATATATATATAAATTAAATATATATATCTTGCATATACTCAATAATACTCTGACTACATCTGTCTTCCCGTCAAGGTGGAAAAAAGCGACAGTGATTCCAATTCCGAAAAAGACTGTGATATCTTCCCCCTCTGATTTCCGACCCATAAGACTTGTGTGTTTCCTGTCTAAAGTCCTCGAAAATCTTATGTGCAGCCAGATGCTGGCACATATCGGAAATAATAATATGCTTTTCCGTTGGCAGGCTGGTTTCCGCTCGAACCATAGCTGTGAAACTGCTCTGCTAAAGGTCACCACAGACCTGAGATACAGCCTGGATAGAGGGGAAGTGGGTGATCTTGTAGTGCTAGATTTTACCAAAGCTAATTAATAAATCATCATCGAATTTTGGTTTTCCCCCTCGGCTATTAATTTATTCTCTAGCTTCCTCTCTGGACAATCTCAGCAGGTTAGCATTAATGAAATGTTCTCTGAATTGCTTCCTTTGTCTTCCGGTGTACCTCAGGGTTCTATTATGGGTCCACTATTATTTAGCCTAGTTATTAATAATATGACAGATGCCGTACGTGATACTAATGTTCACCTACCTGCCGACGATGTTCAATTGTACACTAGCAGACCAATTGGTCACATAGAAGACTGTATTGCACGTCTAAATGAGGACTTGGAAAGAGTTTATGGCTGAGCAGTAAATAACGACTTTATCATTAATCCAGGCAAGTCTCAATGCCTTGTAATACGCCATGACTCCTTAGAAGCATATATTCCTCCCGTCTTTCTCGACGGCCGTGTGTTACCCTATGTTGAGCAGGCTACAAATTTGGGAATAAAGATCAATTCAAGATTGAGCTGTTGTGATCACATATCTTTCCTCATTGGCAAAATCTATGGTTGCGGCGGTTATGGCTTTCTACCCAGATTTTAAGCTGCAGCATCAAACTGAAACTCGTCAAAGCCCTGATCATACCCCATTTTTTTAATGGAAGTCTTATTTATCCACTACTCGATTCATGTTGCCGTCGCAGAATTAATGTTGCCTTTAACGATTGCATTAGATTTTCGGTCTTCGCAGGTTTGATCACATCTCCCCGTTTAGTAAAGATCTTCTCGGCTGTTCTTTGGAGTCGTATCTCAGGCGCAAGGCACTTGTCTTTTTTTATAAGTTAGTGCGCACGGGTGTCCCGGATTATCTGGCTGACTACATTTCTTTAATAGGCGAGTATTGGAAGGCTCTTACTTTGTTTATATTGCTCGTAGTTGGAATAATTTGCCAAATAGAGTGAGGAGTGCGGGTACATTTGGGGAGTTCAGAACGCTGCTTTACTCCCATATAACTTAGTGGTGGTGGAATTGCTTCTTATGATTAGTAGGTAATATTAGTTATTTTATTTTATAAAGTTTTTTCTTTTTCTTCTGTTTTAGAATTTTTATTAGTACTAGGTATCATTGTTATACCGATTAAACTCTGTTTTTTTTTTTTTTGAACTCACTCTTTTCTCTTTTTATTTTCCAATTTATAATGTACTTCAAAAGATTAATAATCTCGTGCACTTTCCGAAATAAAATGAAGGAATAAATAATAATAATACTGGATTCGAGTCCCATCTCGACGGCTCTCCGCTTTTTCCTCCTGTCTAGTTTTTTTTTCATCTTTTATAGCTTAATAGCTTCTGCTACAATCCTACTTAGCAGGTTAGCATAATGGACCAGTTTAGCTTCCGTGCTTGGGATCTTCCGTTCCCCTACCACAAAGCAAAAGAAAAATTTGGATTAAAATAGCACTTAATATAGAGTCCCTCACATGCTTGTTAAGTTCTTTTTACTGAAAGCTATCTCAGTTTTCATATTGCTTCACACTTAGTAATTATTGCCACCAGTTCTCCAATAAAAAGTCTCTTCTCTTGATGAATTTTCAGAATTTATCATAAATACTATTTTACGAAGGTTTGCAGTTGACGTGTTATGAATTGGATAACATTCTACCTTTCCCAACCATACGGCAGTAGGTAATGTTTTTTTATTTTTGTATTGAAGTTGAAAAGCCACAGATTTGCTTGAACTGATTTTTCATAGGACTTTAATCCAATCTATAATTCAAATCGGCTACTTTTGTTATTTTCAAGGATATTTATAAGAATTTTAAAGAAGTATAACCGATAAAATTATATATGCTTGAAGAATTTCAAATTTTATATTAAAGCCTAGGCTATTCATATAATGAGTTATGAATTAACGGCCAAATCTTATTCAACAAAATCCAGTTATAACAGGAAAGTCTTTTGTTTCCTGCTGTACTGATATGATCTGTATAGCGTTGGTGGTTGGATCTATGGATGGATCCTCTTCTAATTACTATCTAATTACTGTCTTCTAGATTTATTAGATCCCGTTCTTTTGAGATTTTTGTCAAAACATCATAATCCTGGAAATATTTCAATGGCTCATTCTCATGGTATAAAAAAAACTAATTAAAGGAGCTCTCGATTCACCATCAAAATATTGTTACTAGTATGGCCTTCGGTTCTTTATTCAAAACACAATAATTCAGATCTAACTCACAAGTTCTTTGTATTACAATCTACTCAAATTTAATTATCACTAGTACTGTACTTCAAATTATCACAATCCAAATATGTACAACACTTTCGCCTGTTTACTGCGATCACTTCAATGTCTGAGAAAAGACCTGCTCGCCACTGACGATGAAAAATGCTGTATTTATACTCAACAAATTACCTAGAATCTTCCCGAAGTTTCCGTTCTAGAAACATCGATTCTCTGAAGCTAAAGTTGTACTTTTCTATTATACGTAAAACTATGCATATTTGCATGTTAAAATGTTTCCGGAGTTAATGGAACTTACAGATATTTGAGTATGTTTTAGTACATGACCCTATAACTTGTGAACGTTACACCCTATGAAGATGAACGCAGAAGGGGTTACATTTTGGGTACAGAGTGTAACAGGACATTTTGAATGAAACCTTTTGGGCTTTTTAAATCCAAAATGAAAAATTCGTGTAATTG
This sequence comes from Dioctria linearis, assembly GCA_963930735.1. Taxonomy (NCBI): domain Eukaryota; kingdom Metazoa; phylum Arthropoda; class Insecta; order Diptera; family Asilidae; genus Dioctria; species Dioctria linearis. Next base: position 19,807,247 of record OZ005740.1, read on the forward strand.
GTGTTGATGACGTGTGTTTTGATAGAAATGGCAGTTAAATAAAAAACAAAGAACTGAAATTCCGAAATTTTAACTTGGTTGAGCCACAAATTCAAAACGGAGGAGGGGAAAAGTTTATAGAACAATTGAAAGGTCCAACGATTATAGATTTAACAACTATAATTAATCATAGTTCATCATCAAAGTTTAAAAGTTACACTATTATCTATAAAAACATACCCAACTATCTTTAATGGCGGGTTTCACAGTCCAGACTTAAACCAGAGCTTAGCTAAGCCACGGGTGTGGCTTAAGCCCAGAACTTAAGTCTACTCGGTTTTATAGTACTCGGTAAGCTGAGGCTTATTTAAGCCGCAGATGAAAATTTTTAAGTTGTCAGCACTGCTGTGAGGATTGAAAATCCAGCGACAGAAGAAATTTTTATTTACCAATTTATTGTGGTTCTTATATGGAAGGATATCAATCCCAAAAACCATTGTTGCAGAATGTTTTGACAACGTAAACCATCATAGCCGAATGTGTCTGCAGTCGGAACCGAGAATAATGCCTAATCTACTATGCGGGTAAAACGACATGGATTTTTGTGTTTGCTTCCCACTCTTGCATTTGAAAATTCGTACTTGCAAAAATATTTCTTCTCTTTCATTCATTTAACGACATGAGCACGAGCTTCTCAGGTGTATTCAGCATAATTTAGAACCATGTAGGGTAATTGAAAAAACAGCTGTAAACTGGAACTTGCACTTTCAGTATTAAAAACAAAGTTTTATATTAATTGTCTTGTCAGACTGCACTCTACATAACTTTTTAGTGTAGGTACTACAATCTTATAGTATAAATTATTGAGACCAAATACTTTCTTCGATGTAATTCTGCAATGAAATCGAGAAAGCAATTACATTTATGATAATTGACAGGTCAACAGCTGTTTAATTTGGCGGCCTACCACTACTTACATATTTCGTGTATTTATATGCATTCTTCAGCAAACGATATCGTTTTGACGACGTAGTTTTACTATTACCTACTATTATTTACTATTTCTCGCAATGTTGCTTGTATTCTCTGCAGCAGACAAATAACCCATTTTTGTCTTAAACTTTTTGGTTTCTTCCTAAAACGTCAAAGGAATGCTGACACTAGCTGCCAGACAGTACTCAAAACTGCTAACTAGATAACTATTTTTCGCTTGGAAAATTTCAATTTAGTTTTACAGTATAACTTTAATAACAGAAATTATAATATTTAGGCAAAATATACATTTAGCAATAATTTCCTATGTGTTTCACAGCAACATCTGAGGCTTAAGCTTTCGCGATGACGGGCTTAAGTTGAGCTTGCCCTAAGCCAGTGATATCACTTAAGTCTTGACTGTGAAACCGAAATATTTATTAAACCTTAGCTTAAGCAGTTGCTGTGGCTTAAGCCTTGACTGTGAAACCGGCCATCAGTCCCGTTATCCGGAAACCATAAGGATTTCCCATCCCCCACCCATACAATTTGTTGCTTGTCTACCCATGACCTATCCATGGCCTTCAGGTGCCAGACTACTTACGGGATACCCTGTATATCATAGAATCTAGTAATACTTACAGCTAGTTATATTGAAGACAAGACTTGTTCCAAACTCAACAGATCCATATATCATTCTTTTCGTAGAAGAGTGTTACCGGGGTTATACAGGTAGGTCTCAAACAATGCGGTACCTTTACAACGTATTTTCACTCGAACGCGATTGGAAAAACGCAGAAATTTTCTTACAACGTGGTTTAGGAAATATGTGTCGGCTCCCCCTAGTCCTTTAGTTGGATAAACCTTAAACCGACACCACATACCTGCGGAGAAAATAGATACTTACCCCTAGGCAGGATTATCATCATTGTGCGACAGCTGTGGCTCGCTTGCTTTTCAAGTATTATAATCTTATTTAGACATGCTGAGCAATTTTTACTGACCACAAAATTGATTGAAAAAGTTTTAGCCATATCAATGACGAATGAAAAGAAATGACATTCGTTCTAAAGGAATGTTATATCTCTTTAAATTTTAATTTAAATGAGTCTATTATTCGGTAGATTAAGCAATCAGAAGAAAAAATCTCTCTTTGCGATTGATGATACAGCAAAAAAAATATCCAGCAGAATTAGCAGATATTATTCAAACAAAAGTTTACTTGTCTGACGAAGTGTTTGATGCTGATGAAACAGGATTATCATGGAAAAAAATGCCTAACAGGACTTATATCTCAAAAAAAAAAATATCTCTCCTGGTTTTAAAGTTGCCAACGATCGCATAACTCTACTTCTACATGTAATAAGTTGTCTGATGATTTTATTACCAAACCGATGCTCATCCATCGAGCACTAAATCCTCACTCGATGAAACAGTGCAACTAAAACGACCTTCCCAATATTAAAAAATGGCATGGATAGCTGGCCATTTAATTATGAATTGGTTCCATAATTGTTTTGTTTCGGATGTAGAAAATTATTTAAAAGAGAAGAACTTAATATTCAAAGTTCTACTAATTTTAGATAATGCACCTTCGCATCCAATTAATTTAAGTCATCCCAATGTTGAGATTGCCTTTAGACTACGCAACACCGCTATTGCAAACCTTGGATCAAGGAATTATAGTGACTTTTAAATCATACTAAATATATCCGTAAATCATTTGAATTAAGCCTGGAACATGCAATAGGAGGCGATGGATTCGCTGAAATAACCGGTTGATAGTATTCTAGAATTATTAGTTACGGTAAATGATACAAACAAAGCAGATTTAATGACAGTTATATCCGAAATATTACCGATGATGGAAGACGATTCTGAAGAACTTTTCAATGAAGAAACCATGTATGTGGAACAATTTTTGATCAGACTACCTCAAGGAATCGCGTGGTATACCAGATGGTATCTTGATCAGAATCACCCTGTATATTAATTAATAATAGCAATTCGAACGATTTTATTCTAAACGAAAGTATATCTTTGACAAATAAAGCACAGGAAACTTCGCGACGAAGTTTCAGACTAGACAAACCAAGCAGTTTACATTTCACAGTCATTTTGGTAATTTATTTTCCATAGAACAAATCTAGTAAATGCCTTTTGAATGAATGAATGGATTCAATACGATCAATATGTACGTTATAATATGGACACCAAATAATGGATTCATATTCAAGAATGGATCTCACGATCGAAAATTATAATGTCTTGAAGGTGTGAATGTTATGAAAGTCTTTGGAGTTCCGCTAAATGAAACCTAAACAACGTCTTGATTTAGTGATAATAATGTTAATGTGAGAGGTAAACGCCAATTTAGTGTCAAAAATAACACCTAAGTCCTTGATATCATTTGTTCGATAAACTATAGCATGATTAATTTTATAATCAAACAAGAAAGGATAAGAGATGCGATGAAAAGTAATAATTTTACATTTTGATATGTTAAGATATAACTTATTTTTAGAGCACCAATCAGAAAGTATATTGAGATCATTCTGCAGTAGTAAGCAATCGCTTAGAGAGTTTATTCTAACGAATAGTTTTAAATCATCTGCAAATATTAGGCATTTGGCAAAAATAAAGCAAGTTGCTATATCATTAATGAAAAGCAGAAACAATAGTTGACCTAAGTGACTACTCTGAGGAACTCCCGAGGTGACCTTTATTACATCAGATATAATATTGCCAATCCTTACATATTGTTTGCGGTTATATAAATAGGCCACAATCCAGCTTAAAAAAGAGGAATGGAAGCCTATATTTTTCAATTTATGAATGAGAAGAGGAATGCTAATCTTATCAAATGCCTTCGAGAAATCTGTATAAATAGTATCCACTTGAACACGATCTTCAAAAGCACTTATAGTATAGTTCGAAAATAATGTAAGATTTGTTACACATGACCTCCCCGTAATAAAGCCATATTGCTCAGGGACTATATATTCCTTAACTAGAGAGCTAAGCTTAGAATTAACTATATAATCTAGTAATTTAAGTACGACTTTCATAACAGAGACTGGTCTGTAATTCAAATATAGTGCTTTTAGAACCTGCTTTAAATATAGGAGTGATTAATGAAATTTTCCACTAATCAAGAAAAGTACCGGTACTTAAGGATAGGTTAAAAATTTTGCATAAAGGATCGGCCAAAAAAACAGCGGAATTTTTTAGTAGCGAATGACATAACCCATCAGAATCTAGTCTTCTGGTGGAATCGAGATCATTGAGAACCTTCAAGACGTCATCAGCATTAATCGATAAATGACCAGCATCCAAAGGGGATCTATCAGTGTTGACGGGGTATTCATGATCCAATTCACTAAAAGATTCGTTACTATTAACAGATTTGAAGTAATAGGCAAAAAGCTTGCAACTGGTGTGCAAATCGAACGACTTATTAGAACCGTAATTTAAAACCTTAGGAAAAGAAGAAGTCGTACGCTTGGATTTAATAAAGGACCAAAAGGCCTTACTATTAGAGCTAATGCTGCTTTCAATTAAAGACACGTATTTACCATACAGATAACTATTCAGGACTTCATATTCCTTTCTAAGTCTATGAAACAACGCCTCATTAGCCCCTATTTTGTTTGTCTGCCTTTGTCTTAGCATTTTTCAATCTTAAAATACCGTTTACAAACCATTTTGGGTGTTTATTCCCACATTTAGATTTTTTAGCGACAAATTTATGTAGGCCTTCATGGAAAACGTCAAGAAATTTGTTGTATGCTCTCAGCAGATCACAATGTTATGTTAGAGAAAAAGGTATTAAGATCTAAATAATTAACTTTGTTAAAACTAAATTCAATTTTATCGGTAGAATTCTGTAAAGGAGCAAAATCATAAAGAGAAATATTAAAGCAAATAGCATTATGATGAAAATCAACTGGCGTCAACGGACTTTTAACCTCACTAATGTCTACTACTAAATCAGGGATAACAAATAACAAATCTAGAATTCTGCCAAAATTATTATTATTATTGTTTAATTGAATTAAATCTAAGCTTAATAAATTATCTATGACAATATTTTCTGCTTCAGAAGATATATTAATAGGTATTAGCATCGCGTCATCATCATTCCAGATCCAACGTAAATTACTTAGATTGAAGTAACCCATATAGCATAAGTGGTGGTCCTGATATTATCAGATTATAATATAGTTCTACGTATATATAGACAACACATACATAAATAGCCGAGCAGACTGACAGGACAAACCTTTCTTCTAGCGTATAAAGAGTAATCCATATTCAATCTCAAGATATCATAAATACCAAAAAACTTCAAATTCCTTTTCAAAATCTTAAATTTTATTCCTCGCCACTTTACATACTTTATTTGCCCATATGAAAACAAAAAATACCTTCTTAAGAAATTCTGTAGACTTTTTACTTTAAACAAAAAAAAAATTTTTTTTTCCGAATTTCAAACATCCCTTTTATCCTGGCTTATACAAACAAGAAGTCCCTATTCTCCCCTAGAAAATCTTGACTTTGGTTTCTTTTGTTGGATACCACAACCCAAGATAACAAAAACTTTCTCAAGATAAGTTCCTTAATTCAAATGTTTTTTTTTACCCCACCATCTCCATCGTCTGTCTTTTTGTGCGTTAAGAAAATTCCTCTCAAGAACTAACATTAAGGGGGGAATACCCCAATTTTCGTACTAAAATAATCCCAGTATTCTTACATACCCCATATGGTCATACGCATGTCGCATACTTACACATATTTCCCTATAATGGACAGAGAGGATTTTGTTTCCCCTACATCATAATATCACAGTACAGTGACACAAAAACAGTCGACATCGACGGCGAAAATCCCAACAGCAGAGACTGAATTTACACACAAATGCGCAGTTTTCAGTCGAGTACTGAAGACCCTAGTTGTGTTTGAATTTGGTTGGATTGGATCCATCTGTGGACTTGGCTTTGATATTTACCGTTCAGTCAATGGGATGAAGGGTGTAAGAGAACACGTGGTAGGACTTATAGAGCGCGGTTGAAGTGATAAACGAGTCATCATCATACGGGACAGTGCACTATTCGGTCGTTATAAATCACCACGAAAAAGATAGTTTCGAATCGAGCTAAATATTGCCTCAAAGTTTAAAAAGGTGTTTTATAAATTTATTTAAAAATTAATCCTTAAAAGGAAAATAGTTGTTTTAAAATGCAGTGTCCTTCTAAGATTCATATAAAAAAATTTAAATTTTTCAGTTTTATTTGAAAAAAAAATCCTTTTTTCTTCAAACCCCCTCAAGTTAAGTTACATAGTGATAAAGTGATTTTAAATTTAATCATTTTTATTATCGTAGAAAATTCATTAAGTAAACACGGAGTGAGAGTGGAAAAAACAAACAAGTAAAAAGCAAACAGGAAAATTCAATTTTTCCAAGTGCTTTCCCAATCGAATCGAAAGATTATATTGAAAAATGTCCAAGTGATACCGAATTATTTTTATTACAGAGAGTTTTGTGGTAGCACCGTTTTCTTCTGTGTCTCTGTTTGTATAAGAAATATGAAAAAGTTTTATATTAAATTTCAAACCTTATTATAAGTCTGCAGTGAGAGTTTTACTCGAATTCATAAAAATAATATTTGGAAATTTCCTAAAGTGATAAGAGTAATAATTGATAAGTGTGCACGGGCGATAGTAGTGGTGATAACACAGAGTGAAATTTTGTAATAATTAAAAAAAAATAATAAGAAAAAATATTAGTGTGAGTAAAAAATAATAAAGTTGCCAGCAAAATGATGAAAATGTGGAATATTTCTTGGATAATTCATGGACTTACGATTTTCATCCTTTTGAAAGGTATGTATAAAAAAAATTTCTTGTTTTTTTCTCTTTTCTTTTTTCTTAAACACTTTAAAATTTTTTTTTTCGAATCTATAAGGAAGCTGAGATTTTAGAAAAGACGATGTCTGAATTTTTTACAAATAAATTAAAACGATTTCATTTTAAATAAAATAATTCGTTTGGGTTCCATACCCCCAAAATTTATCAACATACAGTCGAGATCAACCGAATTTAAGTCGTATTTAAATCTAATCTAAATTTTCCTGGAATAACTGAGTAACATCCAAATAGACAAGAGTTGGATTAGTAAGAGTTGTCTTAAGTTAGCACAAAAAACATTTGAGACTGACGAAAAAGCGGAAGTTTTTTTGTTATAACGATTGATTCAGAAAACAAACAGACCATGATTTTATCGACAACAAAAAAAAAAATTTTTTTTTTTTAATATCAAATAATTTTTCTTGAACGATTACTTAATATCTGCATTGTACAGAACCGAGATGATTTTATTAATTAGCATTTCCACAAGAAAATGATCAAAAAATGCTTGTTTTGGATCCGACCATATCCGATTTAGATGAAATTTTCACAGTTTGTATGGAATAACAAAATATCTCACCCGAATTTTTGTGTTTTCCCTTACCACCCCCTACCAACCCGCTAGAAGGATTACAGATTTTGTGAATTTAGGATGAAGCATCATTTTCAAAAAATCATATCTTGAGAACGAAGCAACCGATTTGTCTGATTCAAATGCCAAATGAAGCTTAATGCTTTATATTTTTTATGCAAAATATAAAAACACGAACGAAAAACTGTTTTTGTTAATAATATTTTTTTTTTGTTATTTTTTTTTTTTTTCAAAAAACAAAACGTTTATTAACTTTTTTTTTCTATTTTTGTTTTGAAGTTAGACACCATTTTTATCTATGGATAAAATATTGCGATGGCGTTCGGTTTCGTTTTTGAGATTTGATTTTTTAAAGTCACCGTATACCTAAAGTAACGCACTATGGAAGCACAGCACTGAGAGGAATGTATTGTTTTTTTTTCTACTGGGGACCTTCTTTTTCTTGTATTTTTATTTTGAAGCAAGAACATTTAACTGTCTATGTGCAAAAAAATTCGATTGTTTTTGGCTGAGCTATGATTTTTTAAAGTCACCGTATATTCATATTTGTGTTTTTTTTATTGACTTATCTGCGTATAGTTTATCTATAAATCTTCTTACCTAGCTGTAAGTTATTTCTACCTTCCTACGTACCTCTTTCAGAAACTACATTTGTTTGCATTTTTTTAATACATGTCATTTTGGGTTTGGTTAATTTTTCGATTTATGGATCAGAAGAGAATACATTTCCCTGAATTTCTCCCCTGATGGTTAATGTAATATGTAATAAATTGTACTTTGTAATGCCATTTGCAGATCAAGCAGCTTTAAATGTACCAAACCTGTAGGTCCGATACCTGGGATTTTGGATTTACGATAGTGAACATTTTCGTATTGAGCAATTTAACAATTCAGTAATTCGCAGTTTGCATGTTTTACCCGAACCAGTAGGATTAATTCAAAGTGTGAAATAAATAAGTGTAAAGCGATCGAAATACTTAATTTGTAGTAAATTAGTTTATCGTTTATCTCATTTTCTAAAACAAAAAACATAAAGATCTACGCGTGTGATTAAAAAAAGTGTAGTGACAAAAATAGTGTATATTCTATTGAATAAAAAGTACAATGAAGTGGAAGTGTAGTGCTTGCGAATGATACAAAAAAAAGTAGTGATACATTTCGTTTTGTTAATGCCAATTTAGTTGCGCAAATATTCTGAATATGGTTTTGGGAGTAGATAAAAAAATTGTGTTGTATTTGTTACCTTAAAGTAACCAAAAAACAATCTATGGTGCCATACAGAAAGTCAATACTTCCGATCTTGACGTTGATTTGCTTCGCTCATAAAATGCAAGCTCTACAAGCAGGTCCACCGGAAATTACAAAGGATTTATTCTGCCTGACGTAGAATCGCTCAACAGAACCTTAGTTTCAGTGGGAAGCTCTCCAATGGCTAGAAAGAGACTTAAGAAAGGAATCAACGATGCATCAAAAAGTATTTATGCATGCAATAAAATAAATGAGAGGATATCCGAAGTTCCTTAGACAAAAAAAAAAAAAAAAAAAAAAAAAAAAAAAAAAAAAATCTGAATTAGCAAAAAAAAAAAAAAATCAGAAAAAAAAATGAAGAAGTTGAAGCAGACAAAGGCACTGAAGGCAATTGAAAGAAAACTCTCGAATTTTGTGCACCTACTAGGTATATAAGACTTATAACCTCAAAATTTAAATATAAAACAAAAACTGCTAGAGGCCTCAGTACATTGATCGCGATGCAGTGCTTCTATAGTGCGTTACTTTAGGTATACGGTGACTTTAAAAAATCATATCTCAAGAACGAGGCCGAACGCCATTGCAATTTTTTGTACATAGATAGATAAGGATTTTAGCTTCAAAATGAGAATAGAAAAAAAAGTGCTAGAAGTCCTCTCTATTGAATAACAGTAATTTTTTTTTTAATTACTATTATTAACAAAAAACAAATTTTCGTTCAGTGCTGTTATATTATTTTATAAAAAATCTAAAGCATTAAGTTTCATTTGGCATTTGAATCACAATAAAATAAGTAAAAAACGAGTTTTCAAACAAAACTGAGGCCAAGCCGCATGAGAAAGTAGAAATAAACTTTTCTTCACACACAGAGGTGGACTCAGATTTTTTGATTGGGACATTTCTCTTGAATATTCTTTCTTTTCAAGAATCAAATCACTTATTACCTCTGATTGATCATACTGAAATATATCGGTGATTGTCAGCAAATAAAATCTGAGTCCACCTCTGTGTGTGAAGAAAAGTTTATTTTCTACTTTTTCATGCGGCTTGGCCTCAGTTTTGTTTGAAAACTCCTTTGTTTAATTATTTTATTTTCTGCCTTTTTTACGTTAACTAAATTGTTATTACATGCTGCATGGAGATATTTTAAAACAATTTTTAAGTCATGTTTTGTGCCGATCCGAAAATAAAAATTTTTCGAGTATCAAATCGTTGAAGTACTGTAACGGTTTTCTGAAATTCAAATTATATTTTAAACAGCGCTTTTTAGCTGTATTCCAACTTGATCCCATATAACATGAATTTTCCCGATTTTGCATGTTTTCCACAGACTTTTCCTATTACTATGACATTTTTTAAAAATTTACATGAATTTTCCTCGATTTTTCATGCAAGTTTTCATGATTGTTGAAGAGAAAGTATTGATGCCAGTAGGATGGAAAAAAGTGATTCCGCATAGCTTATAAAACTTTTTTGTCGGAAAATTTTCCGGAAAAGTCGGAAAATTCCTGAAATTTTCGGAAAATTTTCCTGAAAAATTGGAAAATTATGCATTTTTCCTGAAACAGATTTATCACTAATCATATCGATGAAAATTTGTCCGATGATTTTGCCGCTTTTCCGGGTTTTCCACAGAGTTTTCCACAAAAGAAATTTTATGCAACTCCTTTCGCTCTACAACTTTGTCTTAGGTTGCAAAACGCTCAAACGCTTCCTTGGTCTGAAAACTCCGGAAATGCGTTTTACATGAATTTTCCTCGATTTTTTCTGCAAGTTTTCACCATTGTCGGAGAGAAAGTAATGATGCCAGTTGATAGGGAACTTGGTCCTGCATAATTTAGAAAACTTTTTGACCGGAAAATTTTCCGGAAAAGTCCGATAATTCCGGAAAAAAATTTCGGAAAAATCGGAAAACTGCATTTTTCCTCAAACTGATTTATCACTAATCAAATTTGTACCAAATTTTCAAATTATTTTTCCCGATTTTCCGGGTTTTCCATGTAAATTTCAAGATCAAATTTTGATAGATTCAATTGAGACGCGACATGAACCTGTGTGCCAAATTTCAGCTCACTGTTATGACGAAAAGTGGGTCTACGAGAGTGTCGAATATAGTAAAAAGGAAATATCTAAATAAATAGACGGACAAATTCGTGGACGAGTTAAAGGGAATGGCCTCAAAAAAAAACAATCCTAAGAAAGCATAATTAAGGATTAAAAAAAAATAAAATATATTTAACAATAAGCATATAGGGTCATTTTATTTTGTTGCGCCCGCAACGTTCATGAAAATTTTTAATTGCGCCCTTGCTTCTAAAAAGGTTGGCCACCCCTGATCAGGGGTATAAAAAGTGTTTATCAGTTTTAAATGTTTTTTATAAAGTGAATTATACTTAAGGCGATTATTACTTGATACTAGAATATGAAAACTTTATCTCACCATTTTTGAGTTATGTACAAGGACTTTTTTGAAATTTCAAAAACATCACTACCTTCACTCAGAAAAGTAAAATATTGAGAATTAACTATTTTCGTTTGTATTTAAACAAATTATTCACTTTGGTAAACTCTACACATAGTACAAAAATTGTAGAAATTAGTTATAGTATAGTTATAGCTTTTAAGATTTATTCGAAAAAATAGTTAATAGTTAATAGTTAAAAAATTAATTTTTGAAAAATTTACTATAGAAAAGGCAATCCCTGGCGCAATTAAAATTTGCGACAGGTAAAAAATTATTTTTTGAAAAATTTACTATAGAAAAGGCAATCCCTGGCGCAATTAAAATTTGCGACAGTAGAAAATTATTTTTTGAAAAATTTACTATAGAAAAGGCAATCCTTGGCGCAATTAAAATTTGCGACAGTAGAAAATTATTTTTTGAATAATTTACTATAGAAAAGGCAATCCCTGGCGCAATTAAAATTTGCGACAGTAAAAAATTATTTTTTGAAAAATTTACTCTAGAAAAGGCAGTCCCTGGCGCTATTAAAATTTGCGACAGTAGAAAATTATTTTTTGAAAAATTTACTATAGAAAAGGCAATCTCTGGCGTAATTAAAATTTGCGACAGTAAAAAATTATTTTTTGAATAATTTACTACAGAAAAGGCAATCCCTGGCGTATTTAAAAATAGCAGATTCTGATGGATAGATTATTTTTCTGCAATACTGTCCAGTTCAGTGTTTTTTCTCTAAACCTAAACTTAATGCGTTAAGTGGATAATTTTCAATGATGCATACAGGTTGAAAAAATAAATAAAAACAAATAATAAATTAATTCTTGTGTTTACTATATAGTTACTCACTGTAAGTAAAAAATTATTAACTATTTACTTATTAAATTTTAATGTATTCATGCGAGGAGTTGTTATGATCTTGGGCTGTCGTGCTTCCCTTCAGGGCAAGAACGCTCAAAAGGAGAATGGAGCTGTATGTTGATGGAAAAAAATAAAAAGACTCGTTATAAAGTCAATGAAAATTATATTGAGTTTTATTTGTTTCAATTATTATGGACAATAACACAATTCTACAACTTTTCTATAGAGATTGACAAAAGACTTGACCGTCTCAGTCACTGGTTAGCTCCAAACTCAAGTCGTGTTCTTGTTAATCTCCTTGCTTGTTTTCTCATCAAAAACTTTCCCATGGTTAAGAGATTTCTGTCCCACGGTCAAACCCGCTGATAAGGCAAGCGTCTCTAGTGTATTTTGTTTACGCGGGAATAATTTATTTCGTGATAATTTTGTGACGATAATTTACGTGCTCGAATATTTAGGAAATATGAAACGCGATCAAAATTATCGCGCAGAAGAACGAAAAATTCCCTTTTCGAGAGGAATGCTTGCATAAGTGCATAAGTTGTGGGAGTATGTGGGCATTTGGTGGAACATGTACGAATTATGTAAAACCCTCATTATTATATATTAGGACTAAAAGAAAGTGAAACACTTGTATAGCAAATATTCCACAAATATATTTATTTAAGTTTTAACAGAATTAAAACTACATTATAAATTACAAAATCCCGACGAGTTTTGGACTAGTATGCAGGGTCAGCTTACCAACTTTGTTAACAACATTTTAAACAACCTAGACGATTATATAAAGTTTACAGTACACATTGGTAATAATAGCTTAAATTTCTTATATATTAACATTTTAATTACTGACAATTCCTTAAGTCTTGACATATATAGGAAACATATTCTGACGATGTGATACCTTTTAACTCCAATCATCCTTGGTCCAAAAAAATGGCAGCCTTCAATAGTATGCTTAACAGACTAATCAAAGTTCGCTGAAGTCCAAAAAAGAGTTAAACATGATAATCGACATTACACGAAGAAATTATTCTACAAACTCCTATACGCAAAAAATATAAATGCTGCATTAAATTTAATTTTTCCGGTTATTAATTGCCACAATTATTTTGAATGGCGAAAAGTCCCATATATTAAGAGTACAACTAATAGACTTAAAAAAATTTCTATTTAAATACAAAATTAAGCCAGTCTTTATTAACAATAACAATTTTAAAAAAAAATTTGGTTAACAATAAAATTAAAAATAAAGTTTCAAATTTAGAAAAAACAGGTATATACGTATATAAAATTAAGTGTGACAACTGCTCCGCGTAATATATTGGAAAAACAAAAAGAAAACTAAAAACTAGATTTTCTGAACATGTCGCGAGCTGAACACAAGAAGCCTAAATCGGGTCTCTCAAAACATCTTGCTATAGAAAATCATAGTACAAACATCAATAATCTTACTCTATTACATAATTTAAGCAATGGTCCTATACTTGATAAATTTGAAATTTTCGAAATTATACGGCAATGTATTAGTGAAAAATCAAACATATTTCTCAGACAGAAGTCCGCTAGTTAAACCAGGTCTATTTTAATAAGTCATCAAACTTTGTCTTCAATCAATAGCCAGCCCTTGATAATGCCCCAATAAGGCGAAACTCGTCGGGATTTTGTAATTTATAAAGTCGTTTGAATTCTGTTAAAACTTAAATAAATATATTTCTGGAATATTTGCTATACAAGTGTTTTGCTTTCTTTTAGTCCTAATTTAATAATGAGGTTTTTACATAATTATTAAATTTGACAAATAAATAGCTGAGCATAATATATCCCGTATATAATTATTATTCCCAACTAAAAATAATTAAA